>OV277713.1:12500-280000 GCA_922987775.1 Agonopterix subpropinquella
CCTAACCTGAGCAAACCTAACCTGAGCAAACCTAACCTGAGCAAACCTAACCTGAGCAAACCTAACCTGAGCAAACCTAACCTGAGCAAACCTAACCTGAGCAAACCTAACCTGAGCAAACCTAACCTGAGCAAACCTAACCTGAGCAAACCTAACCTGAGCAAACCTAACCTGAGCAAACCTAACCTGAGCAAACCTAACCTGAGCAAACCTAACCTGAGCAAACCTAACCTGAGCAAACCTAACCTGAGCAAACCTAACCTGAGCAAACCTAACCTGAGCAAACCTAACCTGAGCAAACCTAACCTGAGCAAACCTAACCTGAGCAAACCTAACCTGAGCAAACCTAACCTGAGCAAACCTAACCTGAGCAAACCTAACCTGAGCAAACCTAACCTGAGCAAACCTAACCTGAGCAAACCTAACCTGAGCAAACCTAACCTGAGCAAACCTAACCTGAGCAAACCTAACCTGAGCAAACCTAACCTGAGCAAACCTAACCTGAGCAAACCTAACCTGAGCAAACCTAACCTGAGCAAACCTAACCTGAGCAAACCTAACCTGAGCAAACCTAACCTGAGCAAACCTAACCTGAGCAAACCTAACCTGAGCAAACCTAACCTGAGCAAACCTAACCTGAGCAAACCTAACCTGAGCAAACCTAACCTGAGCAAACCTAACCTGAGCAAACCTAACCTGAGCAAACCTAACCTGAGCAACAACAACAAACAACCTTTCGACAGTGCCTGGTGGCCAGCCATCAAGAACCGGCTGAAGGACAAAAGGTGCCCTCTCAACCTCAGGAGGCTGTTGACCAGCTACTTCTCAGGCCGCACAGTGACAGTCATGTACGCAGGTCAGCGCTGTAGCAAGTCCACCACAAAGGGGTGCGTGCAGGGCTCAATAGGTGGACCATGTTTTTGGAACCTATTGTTAGACCCCCTCTTGTACGAGATGGATCAGCGTGGGATTTACTGCCAGGCTTTCGCAGACGATGTCGTCCTGGTCTTCTCCGGAAAGACGGTGCCTGAAATTGAGCGGATGGGAGATCAGATTCTCGGGCATGTGGAGGCTTGGGGAAAGGGTAACAAGCTAAAGTTCGCTGCGCACAAGATGCAAGCCATGGTTGTTACCAACAAGTTGAAGTTCAACACTCCTTGCATCCACATGGGCGTGACTGAAATCCCGATGAAGGAAGAGGTAAAGATACTGGGGCTAACTATTGACAGGAAACTCACTTTCCAAAAACACGTAAGTGAAGTGTGCAATAAAGCCACCGGTATCTTCAGACAGCCCAGTCGGGCTGCGAAAATTTCATGGGGTTTGAATCCGGAGGTGATCCGGACGATATACGTGGCAGTAATTGAGCCGATTGTACTGTACGCGGCAAGCGCCTGGGCTCCTGCATCGAACAAATGGTCGGTGCAGAAACAACTTAATACAGTCCAGAGAGGTTTGGTCCAGAGGATCATAAAGTTTTACCGCACAGTTTCCCTGAATGCCGCGCTGGTACTCTCCGGTCTTCTCCCCCTGGACATGAGAGTGCGAGAAGCCTCTAAGCTTTACGAGGCGAAGAGGGGACGACCACAATCTTACCTAGGGGATAGGACCGTAGAGGCCAGAGTGTCATTCATGAAGGCACCACACCCTGCCTCGGAAGTGAAAATCGACTTCCAGTGCCTAGAGGACATGCAGCCTCAAACCCTTGCAGACCATCAAGTCTCTGGCTCTCACATTTTTACGGATGGGAGCAAGATTGAAGGGAAGGTCGGGGCTGCTATGTCTTACTGGAGGGATGGGTTGGAGAAACGAAGTGCCAAGTACCGCCTGGAGCCATTCTGTACCGTATTTCAAGCGCAGATGTTCGCGTTGCAAAAAGCAACCGAACTAGCCCTAAGAAATGCGGACAGCGAAATCAACATCTTCAGTGACTCCAGGTCGTCTTTGGAGTTGCTTCGTGACCCCAACACGTCCCACCCTATGGCATGTGAGGTTAGGCGCAACATTAAGCTGCTTAGGGAAAAGGGAAAGACATTACGGCTCTTCTGGATAAGGGCGCATGTTGGAGTAGAGGGTAACGAACGCGCTGATGTGTTAGCCAAGGAGGCAGCACTCTTTAAAAAGACCGCGGCCGATTACGACCTATGCCCTCTATCCAACATTAGGAGAAACATTAGGCAGGAAACGAAGAAAGAATGGGAGAAGAGGTACGCTGAGAGCGAAACCACCTCCACTAGTCTTAGTCGTTATGGAGATATTTTAAGGAAAAGCTGCACTTTGGGATGGAAGCAAGCCGCTTTGCACAGTGATAGTAGGGACCAAACTAAGCGATTTGACCCGCAGCAGCGCAACTTTCATCCCTTAGGATAATAGATGGCGCCACTTCATTAAAAAAAAAACTTTGTAAAATTCTACAAGCCAAACGGCTTAACCGATTTCTATTATTAATGTGTCAATCGAAAGAATATTTATTAGTTTATGATAAAAAAAATAAAAAATAAAAATATCTATAATGGCTGCAAAAAGCCATGCATTTTTGTAAATTTTTTAAAGTTATTTTTCCGTTTTTTCTTAATAACATTAAAAAAATGTATGAATTGGGTATATTTTTAATTATTCACATTGTTAATAAATTACAAGTAAGAGAGTTACAAGTTTAATAAAAAAAAAAAACTGCATGTCAATATCTTTAATAGTTAGGAAAATATTTAAGATTACATAAGCAGGTAAGGCGCGCCCCAGTCTTAGTAATTATGCAAAAATTACTCAATTTGGTACTGGAAGCAAGCCGCTTTGCACAGTGATAGAAGGGACTAAAATAAGCAATTTTACCCGCAGCAGCGAAACATTTATCGTTTAGGATCACAGATGGCGCCACATATTTCAACAAACTTCAAAAAATTCTAGAAACTAAACGGCTACACCGATTTTAATTATTTAGGTGTCAAACGGTTCGACTTTTTATGTTTAAATTAAAAAAAAATAATAATAATCAATTATTTGTAGAAATAGAAAGTGCAAAAATAATAAAATATATAAAAAAAATAAAAAATGTCATGTTTTCACTAAACTACGTTGAACAATGTATGAAGTGTGTTTTTTTCTTTGTCTAAAATTAGACAGATCTATTTCGAATCTAAACGTGAAAACTGCATCGAAATCGGTTTAGTAGTTATGTAGATATTTCTAATTTCTGCCGATAAACGTCCACTAAACGTTGACGTAGGCCCCCTCAAGGATCGCCAAAACAACTGGTTCTGCACTACTCTCATCCAAAAGGTACCCACTATCATCACCGGATCGTCGGTTCACCTAGTGGAGGCCTACCCACGGTACGTTTTCCGGTACGCGACCTCGCGGTCGCCGGTCGAGAACTTTTCTGTCCCATCAGCATCGGCCAGCTATTCTGCGAGCAATATGCCCAGCCCATTGCCACTTTAGTTAGCAATTCTTCGGGTTGTGTCGAATACATTTCTGAATTGATTTAGAAAGGGAAACTCCGAGCTTAGCCCTCTAGCCCATTGCACTTTGGTTGACTTGCAGCCTTCAAACTATGCCTTCATTTAGTATTATAATAATAATATTAGTATAGCCAGGTATTGTAGTTGGTGATTGGTATTGTAGTTGTGGTGTATGAATTTAGATTCCGGTACTTTAAATTTACTAGATAATTTGTGTGACAATGTCCAAGATATTTATTTATAGCATTTCAAAATTTTATAGGTAGGTACTTTACTTACGTTTGATTCCCACAGACGCTTTTGCAGAATATTTTACACTGCAAGGTGCAAGGTTGGTCGACGTGTCGGCAACTACAGCGTATTGTGTCCGTCGCAGCCTCATTTATAAGTACATTGGTCGGAGAATGTTTTCAATTTAATAGTTCCCATCCCATGCCTATCTTTTTATGATGATGTAACAAGACCTCCTAAGGTAAGATGGACTCCACAATGGTCAAAAGTTGCAATTTGTCAGAATTATCCCTCTTCGACTAACTAAATACGCTTGTAAATCAGGCTGCGCACAATGCACTGACCATTGTATATTTTAACTACTGTGAAGTCCATCCACCTTAGGAGCTCTTGTTACATCCCTAAAAAGATGGGCATGGGATGGGAACTATTAAACAGAAAATATTCTTCAACCAATTCGCTTAGAAATCAGGCTGTGACGGACACAATGCGCTGTGGTTGCCGACACGTTGACCTAGCTTGCAACCTGTCCTCTGCAGTGTAATAAAAATTCTGCAAGGGCGGCTGTGGAAATCATACGTAAGTAAATAGATATGATTTGAAATGATATACAAATATAATATAATAAATTATGCTATTACATGGTCGCTCACTAAATTAAAGCCAAGTAAAAATATTGTAAGTCACCCAAAGGCAATGGAGATGGCTATATAGATTGTCCCTGCGGGATCGATTAAGAAATGAAGAGGTCCGTCCGCAAGAGAACCAGGGTAGTCGACAGCCCGACACAACCCGGAGAATTTCTAACTAAAGTAGGAATGGGCTTAGCACATTGCTCAACGTACGGATGGGCGATGGGGCTGAAGAGTTCTCGAGTGGCGACCGCGCAGTCGCGTACCGGAAAGCATATCGTGGGTAGTCGTAATCGTAAGCGTATATCGTAAGCGTATCGTAATAAATCGTAAGCGTATCGTAAGGTGGACCGACAATCCGGTGAAGGTAGCGGGCACTCGTTGGATGAAGATAGTACAGGGCCGGTCCTGTTGTGGCGATCCTTGATTTGTGGACTTTTATCAGCAGAAATTAGAAATATTTACAAAACTACTAAACCGATTTCGATGCAGTTTTCATCTTTAGATTCGAAATAAATCTGTCTAAAATAAAAATACACACTTCATACATTTTTCAACGTAGTTTAGTGAAAACATGACATTTTAAAATTTTTTGTATATATTTTATTATTTTTGCACTTTCAATTTCTACAAATAATTGACTATTTAAATTTTTTTAAATTGAAACATAAAAAGTCGAACCGTTTGACACCTAAATAATTAAAATCGGTGTAGCCGTTTAGTTTCTATAATTTTTTGAAGTTTGTTAAAATATGTGGCGCCATCTGTGATCCTAAACGATTAATGTTTCGTTGCTGCGGGTAAAATTGCTTATTTTAGTCCCTTCTATCACTGTGCAAAGCGGCTTGCTTCCAGTACCAAATTGAGTAATTTTTGCATAATTACTAAGACTGGGGCGCGCCTTACCTGCTTATGTAATCTTAAATATTTTCCTAACTATTAAAGATATTGACATGCAGTTTTTTTATTAAACTTGTTATTGATTTATTAACAATGTGAATAATTAAAAATATACCCAATTCATACATTTTTTTAATGTTATTAAGAAAAAACGGAAAAATAACTTTAAAAAATTTACAAAAATGCATGGCTTTTTGCAGCCATTATAGATAATTTTATTTTTTATTTTTTTTATCATAAACTAATAAATATTCTTTCGATTGACACATTAATAATAGAAATCAGTGAAGCCGTTTGGCTTGTAGAATTTTTCAAAGTTTTTTTTAATGAAGTGGCGCCATCTATTATTCTAAGGGATGAAAGTTGCGCTGCTGCGGGTCAAATCACTTATTTTGGTCCCTACTATCACTGTGCAAAGCGGCTTGCTTCCATCTAAAAGTGCAGCTTTGTTTTCATAATTAGTATGAAAGTATTTCCTGCCCAACACAGAAGCAGCGTACAGTATTGTCAAAAAACTAAAATTGACCCCCACGTTGGTTCAGATATTGACAGGGCATGGGGGATACGGCTTCTATCTACACAAGTTTAAACTGAAGGATAGTCCCCTATGCATCTGCGACACAGGTTCCGAGGAGTCCATTATTCATCTTATCCTCGATTGTCCTATATACGGTGCCAAAAGACTAGACCTGCAAATACAACGGGAGTAGCAGTTAACAGCCGAGAACTTACCTGGCATTGTAGCCGAAAGACACGGTAGAGAATTATTGTTTAGGTTTGCGGAGGAAGTCACAAGATCGGCAAAGATGAGAAATGGTAGCAAAATTATTGGCAGATAGCAAATGCCGTCCACATCTTGAGGATGTCAAGGTCAGAGTATAGTGTAGGTATCACCAATAATTTTGTTACACAAGAGAAAGAGTACAAATTGCCATATTATGATAATATGGCAAGTTTGTACTTAGGAACGAAAATAGTAAGAACCGCAAACCTTGAAGATTCCTTAATAAAAAATGAACTACCTTAGCGTGTCTAATTTGTATTTAAGATTGTGTTTGCTTTTAAAATAAGATCCTCTAGATATTAAAATTGTTAAGTTAATTAAGAAAAAGACTGACTAGAATACCCTTTTTATTTATATTATAACAACTTTACAACGTTATAAAACTAGTCACACGATGTAAAATACTCTCCGAACAATTTTATCGGAGACTAGAGGAATGACGAACTGAGGTTTTTGGCCGGTACGAGTCCGGCACTATCTGGGTCTTCCTTCCCAGATGTCCATGATGGATTTTCCTCTTTTTGTCAAAATGTAAAAAAAAAAAAAAACCTGAGCAAACCTAACCTGAGCAAACCTAACCTGAGCAAACCTAACCTGAGCAAACCTAACCTGAGCAAACCTAACCTGATCAAACTCAGATTGCAGACGGGCCTTGTCCGCCTGCAGTCTTTCAGTCTCCTCGGAGGTGGAATGCCTACTCAATTGCTCCACTGCCTCTGGTTTGGCATTTTCGTTTAGGTTTTCTTAAGGTAGTGAAACAACTTTGTAGAAAACATAATTTTATTACAATAAGGATAATAATCAATACAGTACATGACGGCGGGCGGCGCGGCGGGGCGGGGAAACAAGTGGTCTCCATGATGGTGCCCTGTGCCCTATGTTCACCGAGCCGAGCACGAGCAGGCACTATACGTCGTCGAGGTAGTGGTCCGGGGGCCGCGCGGCGCCGGGACCGATGTACGGGGCTGCACACACACAACGCATTACATTGTATTACAAGTACAAGTACTATTGTAGTATTTGAAGGTATACTTCTCACTACCCTATGGGGGTAACTGTATATTGTTTTTGACGTTTGTCATTCTGTAGCCGGACAGTAAAGAGTTCTCTGTACAAGCTCGTGTTTTATTTAGAAATATCACCTAAATATATAATAATTGGCGACGAAGTAATTATTCACGCGTGTAATAAGTAATAACGTACTAGGACCAGTTTTAGTAGTGCGCGAGTGATGGCAGGCGGAGGGGCTATGTTCGGCGGCAGTCTCATGTTCGACCACCACGTGCACGATTGGGGAATTTTCCGCAGTCGTTTTGAACAGTTTTGTACAGCAAATGATATTAGTGACGACAGTGATAAAGCGGGAGTAAAACGACGTGCATTGTTATTAACAGCATTGGTGGAGGACACCTACCGTGTCGTAACAGATCTAGCGTTCCCTAAGAAGTTGGATGCCTTGGAATACTCTGCGTTGATTCAAGTATTAGATGGACATTTTCAGTCCAAAAGGAATACTTTCGCAGAAAGATATAAGTTCTATAAGGCAGAACAACGAGTCGGGGAGGATTTGGCAGAATGGGCGGCACGAGTGCGTAGTTTAGCGCAGTTCTGCGGGTTCAGTACGGAACTCGAGAATGCAATGAGAGATCGGTTTGTTATCGGTTTAGAAAACGCTAAGGAGAAGGAGAAGCTGTTTACAGAGTCCGTCGAAACTCTGACGTTTAACAAAGCATTGGAGTTAGCGCAGAGTGTGAGATGTTCTCGAATGGCGCTGCAGGAGTCACGGGGGGAAGCGCACCAAGCGGCTGCGATGCGCTCGGTGTTCGCGTTACGCAGCGAGGCGCCACGCGCGGGCGGCGCCGGCGCCGGCGCCGGCGGGCGGCGAGCGAACGACGCCCGCACCGGCCCGAAGGACCCAGTGCAAAACAAGTGTTGTGAAGTGTGCGGTTATAAAAATCATACGAAAGAAAAGTGCCGTTATAGTGAGTTTACGTGCCGGAAGTGTAATAGGAAGGGACATTTGCAACGCATGTGCAAACCCAGCTTTAACGATAACAATCGTTTGCATTTTCTAGCTGCGGATGACAGTGAGGACCCGATAACAGGTACCTTTGATTTATTCAATATTGAGTGTAGGAACGATGAACCTATGCGGCAGATGGTAACGATAGGTAGTAAAAACATTGTGTGCGAAATAGACAGTGGCAGTGCTGTCTCTGTCTTACCTTTTCATACCTACAAAACATATTTTGAGGGAGTTTATGAATTAAAATCGTGTAATGTTGTATTAAACTGTTATAACGGGAGTAAGATAACACCTGTAGGTTGTTTGACCTTGCCAGTTATTTTTGATGGTAAAAACAAGTCATTAAAGGTATTTGTTGTATCGTCAGATAGTAAGCAGCAGCCCGTATTATTAGGACGTGATTTTATTTGCATGTATAATTTAAAGTTATGTAGTGTGAATTGCAACTTTATTAAGGAAAATGAAGTAGAAGGAATGTTGGCATCAAAGTATGCAGAGCTATTTTCAGAGGGTCTGGGAAAGTTTAATAAATACAAAATAAATTTAAAAGTAAAATCAGATGCACCGTTAATTTTTTTTAAACCACGTCCAGTTCCATTGGCTTTAAAAACAAAAGTGGAAAATGAATTACAACGATTATTGGATTTAGACATTTTAGAGAGGGTTGATCATTCGGACGTTGCCACCCCAATTGTTCCGGTTCTAAGATCAGATGGTGATATAAGGATTTGCGGAGATTTTTCAGTAACTTTAAACAAAGTATTGTTTATGGACAATTATCCTCTTCCTCGCATTGAGGATTTGTTTGCGAAGTTGCATGAAGGGAAGGAATTTTCAAAATTAGATTTGGCTAGAGCTTATCACCAATTAGAATTGGACGATTCAAAAAAATTTACGTGTATTAATACACACAAGGGTTTGTTTCGTTATAAACGATTAGTGTTTGGGTTGGCAAATGCCCCATGTATTTTTCAACGAACTATGGAACAGTTGTTGGCTGGTATTGAAGGAACATGCATTTTCCTAGACGATATTTTGGTAACAGGTCCAACAAAGGAAATACATATTGCGAGGTTGGAACTTGTTTTGAAAAGATTACAAGACGCCGGGTTGAGGTTAAAACGTAATAAATGTGAGTTATTTAAAAAGTCAGTGGAATATTTAGGGTTTAGGATCGATGAGAATGGTTTACATAAATCAGAGAAGAAAGTAGAGGCAATTTTGAAAAGTAACAACCCCAAAAATGTGTCTGAACTGAAATCATTTTTGGGTATGATTAATTATTACAGGTGTTTTGTGCCACACACATCGAGCGCTTTGAATCCATTACATTTATTATTAAAAAAAGGTCAGAAATGGATGTGGGGGGACGCACAATCAGAAGCATTTAATAAAATAAAACAGGAGCTGGCTTCAGACAGGGTGTTGGCACACTACAACCCGCAGTACCCGGTGGTGGTGACGGCGGACGCGGGCCCGGCCGGCCTGGGCGCCGTGCTCGCGCAACGTCAGCCAGACGGCTCCGAGCGCGTCGTTTCGTACGCGTCGCGCTCTTTGACTCGTGCCGAGTTGAATTATGCTCAGGTTCAGAAAGAAGCGGTTTCCATTGTGTTCGCGGTGAAAAAGTTCCATTACTATCTGTACGGACGCACAACGCCTTTCACACTAAGAACCGATCACAAGCCGCTGCTTTCGATTTTTGGTAACAAAAAAGGTGTACCCGAAATGGCGGCTAATCGCTTACAGCGTTATGCGTTGTTTTTATCAGCGTATAATTTCAATATAGAATACATTAAAGGTGAAAACAATGTTGCGGATTTTTTGTCACGCTCGATTGACATAATTCCGTTAGAGGATGATGTAGATAAAGATAATTCATTGTTTGTAAATTTTATTACTGACACTATTTTAAAACCAATAACAGTAGATGATATAAGAAAGCAAATTACAAGAGACGAAGAATTAAAAATGGTTAAGGAATTTATTAATAAAGGGTGGCCAAACAGAATGTCAGATAAGAATTATTTGAGACCATATTTTAATTGCCGCAGTGAGCTAACGATAGAGAACGATGTTATATTAAGAGGCCACAAGGTAGTTATACCGCGTATTTTTCGCGAACAGTTATTGAGTGAGCTACATACGTCACATTTTGGGGTAGTCAAGACAAAAGTAGAAGCCCGTGCTCGTATGTGGTGGCCTCAAATTGACAAAAATATAGAACAAAAAATAGGATCTTGCAGTTTATGCAGTTCATTACGAAGTTCACCGTCACGCTCCCCGCTAGCGCAGTGGCCATTCCCGGCGCGCCCGTGGGAGCGCATTCATTTAGATATGTTTTCCATCTCGGGAAAACAATTTTTAATAGCAATCGATGCTCATTCAAAATGGGTGGAATGTTTTTCAATGACGAATACAAACACAGAAGCAATTTTAGACAAGATAGGCGAGTTGTTTAGTAGGTTTGGTTTGGTACGTACCATAGTTACTGACAATGCAACAAATTTTTGTTCCAATGAATTTGAATCTTTTTGCTCTATAAACGGAATACAACATTTAACGATTGCCCCGTATCATCCAGCTTCAAACGGTCAAGCCGAAAACTGTGTAAGAACGATAAAAAGGGGATTAAAGATAATATTACAACAAAACTTTTCACAAAGGGATATACTTAGAAAGTTACAAAAGCTACTTTTTGATTATAGGAACTCGATACATTGCACAACAGGGTTTTCACCAGCACAATTGTTAATAGGTAGGCCATTGCGTTGTCGTTTCGATCTGCTGCGGGGCTCGGGTTCAAATCAACAGCAAATAAATTCAGATGAATCATCAGGTTCGTCGGAGTCACTGGCATCCGCAGCTAATAATAATGTGTGTAAAAAACAGATCTTACAGCATAAACATTTTGGAGGAATCCGTAAAACAAATTTTAATATAGGAAATACTGTATTGATTAAGCATTTTTTCAATAATGGGACTAAACATATCTGGAAACGTGGTATTGTAAAACAGAAAATAAGTTCAAACATGTTTGTAGTATACGTCCCAGAATTGAGACTAAATTTAAGGAAACATATAGATCAGATGTTACTTTACAAAGGAGTGGATTTAAATGAGGACCAGGATGATGACATAAGCTTTAGCGGAGATGTGAGCAGTGATAGTCAGAGTGGTGTTGCATCCGAAAACGTAGAGAGCAACGATCGGTTGTTGCGGGATGAAGAGGTGGATACTCCACCGGTCATGGATGAAAATGACTCATTTGTATCTTTCACGGACTCGGGGACATTGTCACCAACTAGTGACAGGGACCAGTCAGTACGGTCACCTGCTTCATTTAATGAAAGGGGAAGAGAGGCGAGAGATGAGCCAGAGCACGGTCATACAAGCGCATCGACTAATTCAGCGCTAACAGTTCCTCATGGAGAGCACTGTACCATGGAGTCGAGCGAGGACCCACCTCAGTTAGAACCAGCTGAGAGCCTCAGCTCAGAGACTCATCAAACCCTTCCACGACGGAACCCTTTTAGATCCACTCGTAAAAATATTGATTATAAGTATTAGAAACTGAATATGTATTTAGATGTAGATTCTTTTGTTTATTATTTTCAACTTATGGTGGAGGGATTGTAGTATTTGAAGGTATACTTCTCACTACCCTATGGGGGTAACGGTATATTGTTTTTGACGTTTGTCATTCTGTAGCCGGACAGTAAAGAGTTCTCTGTACAAGCTCGTGTTTTATTTAGAAATATCACCTAAATATATAATAACTATGTCAAGGGATATCACTGAAATAGATGACATAATTATATCAGTAAAGGTAGGCACATAAAAAGCATTTTTTTTTGGTTTGGTGAACATACCTACAGGGTAGAAAGTTAAGATGAGACACAAAGGGCAGCTACTGGTAGCTGCTAAGCATTACAGCTACAAGAAAACGTTCCTTAGAGACTTACCCTAACTTTTGAAGCATTTTACTTCTGCATTCACAGATTTTGAAAAAAATGTACAGTCATCGAGAAAAACTGCAATTTTCACAAAACTTTTTATTGATCCCATTCCATCCTCTTACTAATAAAGAACATAAAGTCTGTATGGGGTCAACCGAACCTAAGCGTAAAATTAAATGCCCATACATTTAGTAGGGAAATCGACTTGCTCGGTGCGTGCTATAGAATACGTTGTCAGTTGTCAGATGTAGCAAATCGTTCGACAAATGCCCCGGGCGGCACTTTACTAGGGGCGCGGCAAATTCGGGAAAAAAGTTTTTAAGCTCTGTCGGTAACCAATTCGTAGTGCAGAGAAAACTCGAGCTTGCATCGCTTACTGTAAGTTCCTGTTTTAATTACTGTGACATAATCCTAAAGAGCTGCTTGGTGGTGCTAAAAATTTCGAGCTTACTTAAAATTGCTTTTACCTCAGTTACTTTGCACATGTTTTGTACGTAAAGTGCTCTGGCTCTAACTAAATCGTATTGAGTAAAAAAGTCGAGCAAGCTTCTTTCGCTCTAAGTTTCTATTTTTGCATGGATAAACCAAACCATGTCTGACCACAACCCGAATCGATGTGCAAAAAAATTTCGCTCGCTCCGTTATTTTTTGTATAGGTAAGAAAAGGGGGCGGCAAAAGCGGTCTGTGCCCCGGGCGGCGAGCGGCAGAAACCTACCTACGCCACTGCATGAAGGAAGGTAAGTATTGTAAATGTTTTACCGCGCGTCGTCGTCGTGGTGGCGAGGACGGGGGTCATCGTGGTGTCGGTGTCGGTGTCGGCGGGGCTGGTCGATTCTGACAACAGAGCCGGACTGTCACCAGGAGTGCGATTTATGAATCTCATTCGCTGAGTTCAGCAGTTGAAAATGTCAAAATTACTGTGGATCTCCACAGGTGGAGAGGTGGAGATATGCTGCTTTCTACTGCTGATTTGGCTTTCAAAAATCTTACTTCAGAAGTGCGATTTTTTAAAGTCTAATCAGCAGTAGAAAGATGTGTACTATCTCCATAGTAATTTTGACATTTTCAACTGCTGAACTCAGCGAATGAGATTCAAAAATCGCACTCCTGAAAACGACCCGGCAATTAGGTAATAAATCAAGACACGCGGCAGCGAGTCACGCCAACTTCACGCCTACAGAACTGGCGAGCAGCACCGTGTGTTATATTACACGAACCATTTGGAGCCACTTTTGACCCCCTCATACACACATAAATCAAAAAAAATTTTACATAAACATGTCTTTGGCTCCCATTGGCGGCGGCCGTGGAGCAGCGGGGTGGGGAGCGGTGCACACACCTCAAATCAAACGGTTATTTAGATATTAACGTCCAAAAATCACTGACTGACCTCAAAACTATAACCCAGTTCCAGATGACCTAGAAAATTAAAATTTGGCATCCACATAGGTAATTGGGCGAATACAAAGGAATAAATCAGAAACTATAAAATTTTAATTCTGAACAAAAAGTTCAATATTATGATATTATATGCCTTGGTTGTTGACTTCAAAGACTTCACCCCTGGAGTGCGATTTTTGAATCTCATACGCTGAACTCAGCAGTTGAAAATGTATGGAGATACGTATCTTTTTATTGCTGATTTGACTTCCTCCCCCGCTTGGGCCAAGGGCTCCTCCTGTCTCCGCGGCGCTCGCGGTGGTTTCCGCGCCACCGAAGGTCTCGATACGCTCTCTACTGTCACTATCTGTGTAAAGTGCATTAGTAGCCATGAACTCTACAACCCAGTGTTTCATACTTGCAGTAAGATTGAAATATCGTGCAACAAGTTTGACAAGACAAGTTAGTAAACTTGTGGCAAGTCTATATCATACTTTAACCTCCGACAAACTTGCATAATGTTTGCAAATCTTTATCACGACAAACTTGCTTACTATGTTTATGATGATAAATATGTATCTCAAGTAGGGCGCAACTGACACAAATAAGAGAAGTGATGATGACATCTCGTTGCTGCAAAAAGGTGGTCAGATCATCATCCAAAGCCTGCATCCACCCACTGCTGCTGCTGGGTAGCTCCATTTGTTTATGCCACTCTCCTCTGTCCCGAGCATCTCGCAACCGAGTTCAGGTATGTACACTTCCTTTGCAGTATGGAGGGAGAACTCTGGGGTACACGTAAACAGGCCTGCCTACTGTAAATCTTGCAAAAGCAAACGATAGCGCGATTCAATTTGGATTAGTGCCCACGATAGACTAGGTAAACATAGCATTTTTAACATAAGTTTACAGCAACTTTGAAATAAACTTGCTGCGACAACTTTGACGTAACAACTAAATATCAAATAAAAATAAGCTTGGAGCAAGCTTATCTACTTGTAGAGCTCGTCATTGCAAAATAAGCGAACACGGAGAACTCTATATTGAACAGGATATATTATTTATTTATTTAACAAATGTAGGTATTACATTGCATTATATTGACTCACTTGTCTTATTATTTTATTAATTCTAAAGCGAAAAGTCTAAGCATTTAGCAAAATACGGCGTTTACATTTTAACTACCTACCTTTTTTATTGACTATCACTGGCCACATTTACTTTTTTAGAAAGTGAACAAGAGAAACACAAGAAAAGAACATCATGTCGATTTTTTTTTAGTTTGGGGTTCAATCTTTAAGGCGGTCTGAAAAAACTCTGACACCAGCTCACCCACACGATAAGAAGAAGAAGAATCTTTAAGTTTTTACATAGACGATAGGTACCTATTTACTTATACATATTTTTCTATCGGGCCGCGGGTGCTAAACGGCGCTATAGGCACATAGGCAGTTGCCTAAATTGCCTCTGGATAATCCGGCACTGGTACCTAAGCTGTCGATATGTTTGGTGTACGTACTGTGAGGGCGAGCAGACATAGTGCGGCGCCGGCGCGGAGACGTGTCATGGCGCGAGCTGACTGTACTGTACCTACTCGCTCCGTACTGTAGGCACCTACTACTACTACCTGCCGCCTCGAGTCAAGTGTGCAGCGACTAGCGAGGTTGCGACACATTCACATTTTACTGCTTATTGCATTGCAATCAATACATACACCAAGCACAGCATTAAATTCACACGTCAATATAAATGCAGAGCGTAGTTAACTACGTGCCGGGGTTTTTACTCGTGTTGTGGGCAGTTATGTTGTAACTGATTTAGAGTCGATACGACAAACGACGAAGGATCTAGGTTTTATTACCACGTTCAAGTCTTGGCGGACTTTAATCCGCGAAAAAGATGAAGGTATGAAAGTGTGAGCCACACGGTGACAGCCGTTTTGACTATACCAAGATTTAGTGCCTAATTGGTGCTAATTAGCGCCAAATAATAGATTTAGTGCTCCGGTATTTTAAGATGTTTGTGTTACTTATACTGAGGCTGCCAGATAGACGTCAAGGTAGCAGTCGCACTGAAAAAATACTGTTTAGGTATATTAATGTGATTTAAATATGCCAATATTTAGTGCTTCCTATATCCAAAATATTAATGCTTCAATACAAGCAGAGGTATTACAGTGCATTGTTGAGGCTGCTAACTAGATGTTTATCCCAACGATGATTACAAATGAAACGGTAGAAACATTTAAACAGATAAAGATTTAGTACTTGATTTGGTGCTTCTTTTCTTATGATATAATAGGCTGGTAAAGGTAACCCACTTGTTCTGTGAAAAGGGCGGAGCGGGAGGATACAAATGAAACGCGACCTTATTGTCCAACTGTTTATTACTATTTTGTATTAGCACACAAACCGCGCTCGCTGCATCACATCACATCTCATATGAATGACGCGACGTCAAACGTTGAAACTCTTAATTTAACGTGAGTAGGTATATATAACTAACGCTCGCTCTATCTATCTATCTATACAATACAATACAATACAACGCACTCATAAATATAACAATACAATGTACAAACAAACAAATTAAAAACAATTCAATACAAACGCCTCGCTCGGCTCACTCACTTCACTTCACTTCGCGATGTTCTCTATCACATAGCATAGCACCGGCAACGCTTTACATCCCGCTCCCACCCGCCGCGCGCGGGATCACTCGCTCTCGCTCTCTCTCACACACAAACACGCACAACTTCGCGCAGTACAACAAGTCACCAGCTCCACTACTACATACGAGGCAAGTTAAAACAATTATTAAATTAATTAAAACGGGGTAACTATAATTATAATGTAGGCCACACTTGGCCGCAAACGTGTTCAAATATGAGCTATCCCGTTCTATCGTTACAATGGGGGAATGAGACAGCTACACTTCGAATTCGAACCAAGAAATATGCATATCGTATCGTACCAAGATTCAAGATCGTAACGTATGTCACACGTGCGATGCGATTCAAATCGACCAAAGTGGTTACCATTAGTAACAGAAATAACGTCATTTTGGTTACAGATTACTACCAAATTGCGTTGCATTAATTCACTTAAGTAGGGAAGTGGCAATCGTATGGCTGTCTTTATCTATGACATGACAAGACTCATAAGAGCAAAGAGTCTGTTACATATTATAATTAATACTTTGTTTCATTTCCCGGACGGTTTCGATAGGCATGCACCTTCCTTGTTTCGAACACAACATGTTTGCGGCTAAATACAAGTGTCAAGTTATGTTGCGCGAACCATACGTCTGTCTCACTCGCACCCACCACTCCCGACACCTGTACGATAGGAAAAGGAAATAATATAAAATTATAAAATAAAATATTATACAGTAGGATGTACATCAAGTTAATTAAGACGGGCGCGGCGGGGTCGTGTCGCGCGGTCGTGCGACGGACGCGACATTTGTCGGGCATTTTCACCTTGTTTATTCTTATAAACCTCCTTTCTTACCTTTTCTTAAAAATATATTATATCAACGCCGTTACAAGGGGGTCCAGAGAGCTTTATGACTGTGTTATAATGCCTTTCTTTATAAATATAGTTTGGGCATGATAGTCAAATAAGGTGAAAATAAAGTTTTAGTTTGTAAGAGTCCCCGACAGGTCGCATCCGTCGTGCGACACGTCGCGTCGCGTCGCGTGGTCCCGCGCCGCGCCGACACTACGCGATATCAAAATATACATTATCTCTCTCACTCCCTCCCTGTCTCCCTCTATACAACACACGGACCAACTGACCTGTTGACTTCTATAGCAGAAATTACACTACTCTGAATTCTTGCCTAATTCGGCATCCATGATCTAATCTACTCTACATTTTGTAATTGTAGTGATTAAAACAAGCAAATGGATGCAGAATCAGGCTCTGAATT
Source organism: Agonopterix subpropinquella (assembly GCA_922987775.1). Taxonomy (NCBI): domain Eukaryota; kingdom Metazoa; phylum Arthropoda; class Insecta; order Lepidoptera; family Depressariidae; genus Agonopterix; species Agonopterix subpropinquella. Next base: position 29,805 of record OV277713.1, read on the forward strand.
CAGACACTTCAGTGGGACCCCTTGAGCTATGCACACTCAGTTTCTTTTCGATTTGTCTATGCATAATTAAACCACCTTCCAAAATCAAAAGCAAGCGAAGCGAGCTCGAAATTTAGAAAATAAATTGAACAAGAAATATCTGAGCTCGCTGTGAACTGTAATATTATGCGTGTGTTACTTATGCAAATAAATTGTTTATCTATCTTGGAGCGAGCGAAGCGAGACAGAAATGTTCAGTTGTGATTCAGGGATCTAATGGTAGGTTAGGTATAAGAGTGTTCTGCAGTATACAATTAGATGAACTTCAGCAAGCTTAGAAACTATTGGAAAGTTGGTTTAGTTGTAAAAACTAGTCACAAGGCTATGCAATCTCGAGCGAAGCGAGCTCGCTCCAGCTTTTCAAGTTTTTTCGAGTTACACTTGTGTTAATTAAATTCACGGTACAGAACCATTGGGGATATAAAATGCTGGAGCGTGCGAAGCGTTGTCAAGATTTTATAGCTTTGTGACTGATTGTGGCCAGATTTCAGGCAGTAAATGAATTTTAAAATGATGTTAGACTTGAGTTTCGGCCCGCGGCCCTGGTGCCCATAGGGTTGAGAGGGCCCACGCAGGTGTCACGTGTAATGTCTGCTTTACACGATACATCACTTGGAGCTTTACATGGAGTAATAAAAAAAGACTCATTGATGTTAATTACAAAAAAAAAAACAACAATTTCTGAAGCGTATTTCGTCTTGTTTTTTTTACTCACATTCAGCAGCATTCACATAATATTATACCATATCGGAATCGTATTCAATACGAAGACATTTAAATAGAAGTCTGTCCGGCAGTGGGTCCGTGACTACTCTACTCTATTCTACAAGAACTCGGCTAACTAACGTAGTAGCTAATAGTTGACGCGATCCTATCTCATATACTTACTTAACACATTCATTGTTCAAGTTATTTATTACTATATTAATTATTAATATATTATGAAAATAATACATTTTTAATTTATTGACTGTGACACAAACACGCCAGGTGCAAAAGGTACACGCCATACAAACGGGTAATACAACGCAACATACGCTTGACCGACAGGCACTTGAGTTTATGTTAATGTTAAGAGTTGTATTCGGAAATCTTCCGAGGACGCTTCATACAAACGAAATTCCGTTATAATTTCTATATTAACCAATTAAAGTGAATGTCATTTTTTAAACACGATCTATAAACCAATATTTCTGCTTTTAATGTGTCAGATTGCCTGTTAAATACATATTATAGTTTCAATGCTAGGGCTAATTTAAGATTTGTATGGAAAACTTCGTTACCTACCTACTTTAAATTGTTAGTATTGAAAATAGACCCAGACTGCGTTTGTATGAAGCGCGCTCCAAATTATATCCCCTTAAATACAACATGATACAAACATATCAAATGTTTAGACCCAACAATGTAACGCATAGAACACGTTACAAATGCTTGTTAAAACGTGTGGGACAGCAAGCTGGTATATGCGCCTGTCTCGTTCCTCAGTCTGTATGAAGCTTCCCTTCTGCACCTGCACCGTGCAATAATGATCAGTAACTAGCGCAAGCGTGTAATGTGCGTGTGTGAGTGTCGTGACACGTACACACACGAGTAAGTATGTGCGTTAATTATTAATTAATTAAGAAATCTGACCAGAAAAATGCAATACAATCAATTTCGTGTAGTTTTATGAAGCTATTTCGCACTCATAAAGTAATAAAATAAACAATTAGTTAACAATGATGATCGTAGTGGAACTGTCCCGGCCAGGCTCCGCTACACTACGCTACGCTACAGCTAAGCATACCTACCTACCTACCTATAGTTATAATAACAACAATATACAATAATTAATCAACTAGTCTCACTGAGTGGGCAGCATCTGACTGCGCCGCCCGCGGCCTTACATCTACATAATTACAATACACTGTACACACTCATATACATACATACACGTACGTACAACTGTACAGACATGTGTCCTACAGCCTTCCGAGTAGACGCACGCTTGGCGAGTACAAATACACGCTTGGCGGGTAAGTACACACGCTCGGCGAGTACAAATACACGCTTGGCGGGTAAGTACACACGCTCGGCGAGTACAAATACACGCTTGGCGGGTAAGTACACACGCTCGGCGAGTACAAACACACGCTTGGCGGGTACAGACACACGCTCGGCGAGTACAAACACGCTTGGCGGGTACAGACACACGCTCGGCGAGTACCAAGACGCGCTTAGCGGGTACAGACACACGCTCGGCGAGTACAAACACGCTTGGCGGGTACAGACACACGCTCGGCGAGTACAAACACGCTTGGCGGGTACAGACACACGCTCGGCGAGTACAAACACGCTTGGCGGGTACAGACACACGCTCGGCGAGTACCAAGACGCGCTTAGCGGGTACAGACACACGCTCGGCGAGTACACACACGCTTGGCGGGTACAGACACACGCTCGGCGAGAACAAACACGCTTGGCGGGTACAGACACACGCTCGGCGAGAACAAACACGCTTGGCGGGTACAGACACACGCTCGGCGAGTACAAACACGCTTGGCGGGTACAGACACACGCTCGGCGAGTACAAACACGCTTGGCGGGTACAGACACACGCTCGGCGAGTACAAACACACGCTTGGCGGGTACAGACACACGCTTGGCGAGTACAGACGCACGCTTGGTGGGTACTGGGTACGGACACACGCTTGGTGGGTACAGACACGCTTAGCGTGTACTAAGCGGGTACAGACACACGCTTGATGGGTGCAGAGCACACTGCGACGCATCCGACCTGCGAGCTGAAGGCCTAGCATGCCGCCGGCCCTAAGAAATCGATAAAAATCTAGATTTGTCTTTATTAGTTCAAGCATATCAAATTTTGAGCGCGCATGACGGTTTTGTCGTACCTACATGGCATGCTAGCCCTGGAGTGGTATTTTCGAAAGACACATTCAAATCAGCAGTAGACTTTAGAGATTATGCCTCTTTCTACTGCTGATTTGAACGTGTGACTTTCAAAAATACCACTGTTGGTAGATGTGATGGTTTCAGCCAATAACGTTCCTTGTATCAACACACCGTTCAGATGTGACATGTCACCGAGCGAGCTGACCACGTCACGTCACGTCACGTCACGTCGCGTCACGTCAGGTCACGGTGTTACATATAAAATAATAATATTTACACTAATTACTATCACAGTGACTTTGTTTCATTTATATTTTATTTAAAAAACGTCTTTTTCAATTTTAAAACAAAAAACGACTCGATAACATAAGGACATTAATATATCAACCGACCGGTCGCGGTCGCGGTCTGTTTGTTCAGGTCGGTTTCTATCAACATTTCTATCTACAGGTGTTAGGGTAGACAGTTGCATTACTTCAATGGGTGATTGTATTGTATTGTACTCATGGGTCATGCATGGCACTGAACAACTTTCCCAAAGGAACATAAGGGAAATACGCAAAAATACATTCCAGTTATCATACAAACGTTCGATCAGCTGATTGCATTTAGTATGGAAAGTACAAACATTTTGTGAATTTCCTAAAGGTTTCTTAGGGAAAGTTGTTCAGTAACTTGAGTAAAATGATCCCATTAAAGTAATGCAACTATTTACCTAAGTACTCTAACAATCTGTATGTCGAATCGATGTCGTGTCGACGCGAGCTACCGAGATGTCATATAAATTTTAGAAAACAACATATTATGTATATTTACATGATAAATATATTAAAATTTAAAATAGTCATAATTATTAATCAATAAACAATTTATCACAACATAATTTGGATCCGGACACGCACATACAATATACAGGGTGTTAGGCGCATCGTGTGCCAAATCGAATGGGATGATTGGAGGGGTCTTTAGGTACCTCAGAAAAAAAAATAAAAAATCCTGGCCCAAAGATTTTTTTTTAACTGACTTTCAATGGTTTTGGGTGAAAATTGCCAAAAATCTACATTCAAATTTTTTTTTTAAAAAACCTGTTGGGTATAACTAACTTTTTTTGTTAAACCTTTAATCTGTGATAGTTTGCGCTTCTATCGAACCCAAAATTACTCGCCAGTGACATCTACTTTTTTTTTTACAGCCCCCCAAAGTTTTTTTTTTACGTTAAAATAAATGTGATAGTCAACTTTCGATCTCAATAAAAAAAAAACTAAAAGTGATCATGCTCTTCCAATTTTTTCAAAACATCTCTGGACTGTCCCCATTCTAATGGTATGCAATACGTTATGAAATAAAATGAGTAACATCGCAAATTTTTTTTTTCTGTAATAATTCGCAATTTTCTAATATTCAATAGGTGACGTAAAAACTAGTATTTCCGGTAATTACACTCACAGTCAGGTAAAAAAATTAAATTTTGAAGGGTTTACTTGAAGTAACCGCCTCCCGTTCTTTGTTTGATACAGGTAAAATTTGCTTTCTCACTCTAACGTAGTGAAATCTATCTTGTATCCCTTTCTCCCGGGGGCTGTTTTTTTGAATAGACCCAGGGGGATTTGTAATACTGACTGAGTAATGAGTATTACAAATCCCCCTGGGTCTATTCAAAAAAACAGCCCCCGGGAGAAAGGGATACAAGATAGATTTCACTACGTTAGAGTGAGAAAGCAAATTTTACCTGTATCAAACAAAGAACGGGAGGCGGTTACTTCAAGTAAACCCTTCAAAATTTAATTTTTTTACCTGACTGTGAGTGTAATTACCGGAAATACTAGTTTTTACGTCACCTATTGAATATTAGAAAATTGCGACTTATTACAGAAAAAAAAAAAATTGCGATGTTACTCATTTTATTTCATAACGCATTGCATACCATTAGAATGGGGACAGTCCAGAGATGTTTTGAAAAAATTGGAAGAGCATGATCACTTTTAGTTTTTTTTTTATTGAGATCGAAAGTTGACTATCACATTTATTTTAACGTAAAAAAAAAACTTTGGGGGGCTGTAAAAAAAAAAGTAGATGTCACTGGCGAGTAATTTTGGGTTCGATAGAAGCGCACACTATCACAGATTAAAGGTTTAACAAAAAAAGTTAGTTATACCCAACAGGTTTTTTTAAAAAAAAATTTGAATGTAGATTTTTGGCAATTTTCACCCAAAACCATTGAAAGTCAGTTAAAAAAAAATCTTTGGGCCAGGATTTTTTATTTTTTTTTCTGAGGTACCTAAAGACCCCTCCAATCATCCCATTCGATTTGGCACACGATGCGCCTAACACCCTGTATTATAATTGTGACAAGTCTGTCTGTCGGTCGGTATGTATGTATGTATGTACACAACACATGGGTCGGTCAGGCTCGCTCGTGCGCTCTGATCTGTACAGTACGTAGGTACATACAACTATTTATACAATAATTATAATTTACACAATAACTATAGTAACACAATATACAGGTAGAGTCGGTCGGTCCCATCCCACCTCGCCGCGACCTCTACCTCGACGCTTCACCCTACAATATCTTAAAGTATGAACAAGCATAGAGTAAAGAAGATAGAGTGCTACTCTCCTTACTAGCGTATAGATAAATTGCCAATATACGCTAAGAAATGTTGATTAGTCTTCCAATATTATGAACAAAACCAACTACGTAAGAGAGGTAGTTTAGGGTTGGACCTCATCTGGCAGCACGGAATCGCATTTTCTGAAGCTCCATCCATTTCTATCGCTCAGGAACGTCATTTGACAGATGAGGCTCAACCCTTAGGTAACTAAGCAGAGTAGTAGATCCCAAATTGTTGCTGCAAAAATAGTGAAATGATGCTCAAAACGACATCTAGCGAACTAGATTGTACTAAATTCCAGTGTATGCAGCCTAGTATTGAAAATATCACTCTTTAGTTCTTCTTACGGTACAAGCAAGCTATAGAGCGCGCCTAATCTGTACTTATAAATAAAAGAGTTCCATGACAGACAGACAACGCACGGCCTAGGTCGCTGAAGACAGAAACATACAATTTGGAATATATGTTCTACAGAGGATGAAGATATGTACTAAGAAAGTATTTTTTTGGAAAATCGACCCCTAAAGGGGTAATCCACGCGGACGAAGTTGCGGCTCAAAACGTCGTCGAATGTAAACCGTGAGCCGGTATGAAATGAACCACAAAATGTGTCAATTTCTCGTTCAATTAGTACCGACCACAATAAAAAGCGTCCTGCTTGTGTCAATGCGAATAATCAACCATCTATATTTTCACATAAACATCTGTCTATAATGGACATTTTATGTCTAGATTAGCGTTATTGAAACGCTAAAAAATAAACAAAATTTGCTCATGCTCGGTGTAGAACGTCATGTCATGACAGATACGCGCATTATATAGCTTGCTTATACATACTCTAAGAGCCATACATACATCAAATCACGACCGTGAACCCATCCGGGGTGGCCAATAACATTACTACAACTATCTCTTAAAGCAAGCATTTGTAGCAAGCCTCAATTATTACAATTTATAACAATATTACAACACTTTCGATTTTCGATTCGATCGCCAATAAAAAGATAAATACCCACACAATCAACCGCCTCAATAATGGCGGAAACTAAATAGAACTCACACTTGTGAATATGTGAGTACACTATGGTGTTAAGGTGCTATTACATTACTCAATTAACACGTTGAAATCAGCATTAGAAAATGTCAAAATAACTATGGAGATTATGCATCTTTCTACTTACAGTACTTTTACTGCTGATTTGAACGTGTGAGTTTCAAAATCGCACTCCAGGCGGAATTCAGAATACATAGCTTCCCTTGAACGCTACACTTTGAAAATAAAGAGAACAAGTCAGGCAATGTATACCGAAATCGAGCCTGACTAGTAATGTAATTGCTGTTTTAGTATCGCGCTATCTTGCTGACATACTTTTGCCATGGTATTACATGAGATTGTGCATTTAGTTCTTATAACTGATATTATATACAAGTAATATGTTATTTGAAATGGTTAAGAGTAGAGTTTTACAATGCAAGGTCATCAACATGTTTTATGTTTAAACAATATTTATTATTTACAACGTGTAGATTGTGAAGCGTCAAACTTAAGATCGCATTAATAAACCGATCTCAAACGGCGAAGCTCTCAAGTCCGCACAATAATACATCAGTGTGTGAGATTGGTTCATTAATCTGTGGTTTAGGGTAGCGATCAGGCGGAGGACATTTGCCTTTTGGTGGTTTTTCCGATTCAGTTTGCATAGAATGTGCTGCCATCTGTTAAATATATCTTTTACTATGAAAAAAAAAGATTATATTGTCTATGTCAATGTCAAATTGACAAATTTACAAAATGGCGACCTACCTAGAGTAATGTGCGTGTTGTTTGTAATTTTTGTTCAATTTTGTGCCGATTTAGTGATGTTCTGGAGTTTCAGTTGTTCTCTTACCAATGTACAGATTACAGGAATAGTAAGGATACTGGAATTTCACTCGATCGGTGCGGGATTGAACGAAAACTAGCATTCAAACAACGGTATGAGTATATAAGTATATATATAAGTAGGTATGTATAGTATAGGTAGAATTATTTTCAAAGAAACACAGATGGCGCTAGCTAGCCTTCAATTTGACATAAGGTGGATGCATAATGTTGCCACGAGTGGGTTCTCTTTTCTAATATACTTATATTACTCTTTGGTAGCGATCGCAAGAGCTCGCGCATTCTTAACCTCACTTCGTGTGCCATAATGACGCTAAGAGCGCGTGAGCACTTGATACACACCCCTATTTATATATTAAGAAAAAGTTCAAGGGTGTTTTCAGATAACGAAACTAAACAAACTTTCCTTAAGGATGGAAAAACGAGAAACTTTTTGTACTTCATAGAAAATTAGGCTAATCCGCACTTTTGTATGGAAGGTCCTACAAAATTTCTTGTTTTTCGTCCCATGTTCCTTTCTTTAGTTTCATTATCTGAATAAACCCTTAATTTAATTTTTGGAAAAATAGGGGTGTATACACACGGCGACACATCAAGCTACCCAAAACCAAAATAAGCTGGCCGCGCGACGGCATAGCAAAGTATAACGTGGCCAGCTTATTTTGGTTTTGGGTAACTTGATGTGTCGCCGTGTGTACATGTAATGTAATGATCAGTGAGGACATCAGTAAGGTGACCCGGGCCGACCTCTACAGGACAACACTCAATATAATCTGTAAGAGTAACAGGGACCGTTGCCGACACACTGTAGTGTAGATATATCATAATTCATAATATTATACACTTGTATAGTATCTATAGGGTTGGGTGGGGCACGTATGTCTACGAGGTAAGATCGGATATTTACAATATTTCGAAAAAAGGATTTGATTTGGATTTACGGTATGTGTTTAAATACATACCGTAAATACAAATCAAATCGTCATTAATGACAAAGCTTGTCGTGGATTTTGTATTGTTATTATTATATCTCATATTGGTATCAAATAAACATTACATTAATTTTTTTTCAAAAACAGAATTTAGTTATAAACAAGAGTTAATCAATAACAAGCTACTGAGTTTATTGTAAGTGCTCTTTTAGCTTTCATTAGGTAGCGCCGCTTTAGCTGGCAGTATCTCAAATTCATTAAGAATGTAATAAAAGACCAGAATAATAAATAAACTTAGTTTGGGGGCGCTACAATCGAATATAACCTGTAATGTTAATGTAGCAAGAGCAAGACAGTACTGAGATTAGTTGCAATGATTTTCCATTGTTTTTTGGGGTTCTGGTCAGGCTTTAAATAAATATCATAATTTGATCAATTCGGTTTTTATCCGTGTTTGGTACATAAATTAATTTTGAAGTCAAAGAAAGGCTTGTTTTAAAAATTTTCAAATTTGAGATATCAAGTTACATGAGCGATGAACAGCGGAGTGTCTGTATTATTTGTAATTTTTGTGTAAAATTTGTTCTTAGTTGTATAATTTTTGTCTAATAAATGAACAGTTCAAATGTTTCCAAAAGCAAATCAACATTCAATATGTTCATGTTTATTAAGTATTGAGCAGTATCCGAGATGTCGAAAGGTATCCGAATTCACCCCGTCTTCGAGGCACTTGCCCCGCCCGCCTTCACCTCGATACCTATACTACGTAGGAGGTATTTAATGTACAGGTATTTGTATACCTGTACATTATACCTATATACGTATAAGGAATTAATGACATAACAAACAGGTGGTGGCAACTTAAATTAAACATTCCTACAGATCGGAAGCTTCATACGAGTGGGTGCCGTCAGTGTACAGTACTCACACCAGCGCGCCCAGCGATACGTATTAGTTTGTTTATTTTGACAGTCGCCCACATCCAAATAACTACGAGATACAAGTCATTATTTTTTCGAAGCTTTCGATTTGTAGGGATATACACAGGGTGTAATAAAACACCCTAGTAATACTTTAGACTTAAGAGGATGCTTCAGACCACCAAACTGAACAACTTTTACTATCGAGCCAATATCGACATCGCGAATTGCACATCCCACACTTACATCGCACATGCGTCCCATACATTTGAGTCGAGTATGAAACGGCTGATATTTTTTTCGTGTTTTGAAGTCGGCTTCATAGTGAAAGTCGTTCAGTGGGATGGTCTGAAGCACCCCCTAAGTATCACTAGTATGTATTAGTAACAGTTTGTATAACGTGAGGCGAGTAACATAAGATGAACGAGGGTGGTGTACACATGGTCTCGGCGCGGGGGCTGCGGCACATTATGCGGTTGGATGTAGTCGTAGTAGTAGTAGAAGGGGCTGTAGTCGTAGTACAGGGTAGTACAGGGTTCACGCTCACGAGGGGGCGGCGGGCACGTCGGCGGCGGCGAGGCGCAGCGCGGCGCACGCGAGGGGCGCCGGCGTCGGCGCGGAGCTGGAGCTGGAGGAGGGGGGCGCCGTCTGATCCTCGCCCTCCTTCTGCAACACGACACGTTATACGTACACTCTACTGTTACTCAGACGGCCCGGTAGCTCGATCATCAGACCGTCAAACCGAACTACTTTCTCTATGGCACCAAAATCGGAATTGCGAAAAAAAATCATCTGTTCCATACAAAACTGCAAATCTACTCGAGTCAAACGTATAAGACAGCTGTTTTTTTAATCGCGATTACGATATTGGTCTCATAGAGAAAGTTGTCAATTCACTCAATTTGATGGACTGATCATCCCCTTAAAAACCGTCAGCATATTAACAAGGAGCTGGTTTTCCTCTCTACTAGGAAACATGATATCCTAATTTCACGCGGTATCGCAGGTAAATGCTAGTATCCAATATATTGATTGCACTCAACGCGATGACAGAGTCGAACTCAACGACATGATATCGACAGAAGAGATGAAAGATAATAAAAGCTTCCGAAACCGTTGCCATAATCAGAATACAAAAATCTAATATCCAACAATATCGACTCCGTTACAAGGACGCCGACTTTTAGTGAAATATTAACGACAGCAATTATATTTCGAATATAAAGTAGTAAACAACATAACAAATGTGAATGAATAATGAACGCGAGCGCCACTTGAATCAATATTATAATGTGATCAGTTGCTTGTGGCGGAGGTATGTATGGAACTGATAGATTGCTATGAAATTAACTATTGTTCCCTATGTGCATTATAACTAGGTGAGGTCGGTTCAAGGTCGACCCCTCACTTCTGATTAGCATGTGTATTATAACATATGTGTCAACATTCGCAAGTCGCTGGGTCGTCGAAACAGGAAGACCGCATGATTTAAGTTACGAAAGTATACACGTTTAAACATAGTAAGGAATCATAACATTACATAAATATTCATTATATGCAGTATATGCACACCAAGAATAGACAAATACAATCCTGCATAATATGCCGATCTGATGCGTACGTGAAGTCTATTAATTCGCATAGAATTCTTGTGGAGAATAAACGAACGTACACCCTCGGCATGAGGGTAAGCTTGTGGCAAAGTATAAGAAAGAGTATCTAGTACTTCATACGAATACGACACAGACACTCCCTGCCTTCCAGGTACATTCTCCTTGAAGGTAATTGTGTATTCCTGTCTCGTTGGCACTCAGAATAGCACATGCTTTCCTTTTCCTGTAAATTTTTCTAATTTGTTTATAAATGACAACTAAGTTTCGAAGGTGTTTCCGTGGTTCAGTAGCGAGAAAGATTGGATGCCGATGATGATGATGATAGTTGTAGCAGCGGGTACAGTGCGACAAGCGTAGCAGGCAGTAGGTAGGTATCGCATAGAAAGAGCTTCTCCGAGTGACGAAACGTGAGCTGGTCTGGCGCACCGGCAGTCAGCCTAGATACGACCATCGCCGACTGATTAATCTAACTTTACACTATTGCAAGAGCGATTGTTGTTGATGATTGTTGTTGTTGGCGGTTGTGATAAAGTATATTTGATTGTTTGACTGATTGTCATCTTTAATGGACCGCATAAATTGAGCCTCCGTCGTCTAATTTACTTAGTCGCAAAAAAAATACAATACAAAAATATTTATTTCAATGAGCACTTATTTTACGCTTAAAATTTGTTCACAACAATCTAGGTATAGGCTTGCACATTGACAACTCTGAAACTTTATCAGGTACTACAATTTAACGGTACCCCCACACTAGGCTAAGCCTGGCCATGCGGAGGGCAGGAATACGCTTACCAGTATGAAAATTTCGATACGACTACAGTGTTGCAATGAGAATGCAACAAAAAGAAGAAATTAAAAAATAAAAACGGTTCTAAACCTTAAATAATTATGAGATCATCCGAAACGATGTGCTGGTGCACCAATGTTCGTAATATATGCATGTATTTATTTATTGCATGTGGCTTTGATGGAACGAGTAATTTAGTGTTTGGATCAAAAACGTTATGTTGCTATTTTCATAAATTGTTCGGCCTGTGCGTAATTCCATGAGCCGAGCAAATCAAAAAATTTAGTTTTAGCTTCATGTAAAGAACTGTTTCTAGCGTCGCATTCCTTGATAATGCCATTGTAGATATAGGGAAAAATAAAGCTTTTGAAGCGTTGGGCAAAGGAAGTTTTAACCAGTGGAGTTGGAATATTAAAAACACGTCTTTTTAACCTACTTTGGTAATCCGGCGAGTTAAGGACCGTCTTGTGGACAATGAGGGCTACTTTTAATATGTATAGGCGTCTGACACTCAGGACGCTAGCCTCCTCGTACAGTGCATCCGTGGAGAAGCGGAAGGGTTTCTTTAGCATCATCTTTAGTACTGAGCGTTGAGCTCGTTCCAGCTTTATGATAGTAGTAGTAGCAGCGCTTCCCCATACGGAGATGCAATATGTCAGCAAGGACTGGCAGAGAGATACGTAAATATTCTTTAGTAATACACCATCCGCCACGTCACGAAGCATTTTCATGCATTGCGTGATTGAGATACTTTTTTATTTTAGGCGGAATAAAGGTAAGTACCACAATGCCTTCGTGTGCTTTTACTCGTCGTACAAATCACTCAAAAAGAAAAAAACCGAATCACACGGCATTATTTTTCACTCGTAAGTACATTAAAAGCGGATCCATCGTTCGAGTACGTAATGCAAGAAAAGAACGTAACCTATCTTTCCCTATTTTAATTTAATCAAAGATTGTGATGGCTGAAACGAAAGAAGAAAGAGTAACAGTATAGTATAGAGCGTGTAGCTGTAGGTACCTGTATGAGGGCGTGCTTGAGGGTCTCGTAGGTGAGCCAGCAGATGGCGGCGGCGGGCATCTGGTAGAGCACGCGCGCGCGCAGCCCGCGCACGAACCCGCCCGCGCCCCGCGCCGCCCACACCACGCGCGCCGCGCGCCCCAGCGACACCGCCTCCCCGCGCTCCTGCGCGTAGTGGACAGATCCGAGTTACATAAGACATCTCCATTCCTCCTGGCTTCAGAGATTACTTACATACAGGGTGTACAATAAAATGGGACGGCTACTTAAAGGGGTGCTTCAGACCATCAAACTGAACAACTTTCTCTATGGGACCAATATCGAAAAAAAAAATCTGCTCTCCCATACATTTCAGTCGAGTTATGTTTGCAGTTTTGTATGGGAGAGCAGATTTTTTTTTCGCGATTTCGATATTGGTCCCATAGAGAAAGTTGTTCAGTTTGATGGTCTGAAGCACCCCTTTGAGTAGCTGTTCCATTTTATTGTACACCCTGTATACGAGGAACAGAGTCCGACCTAGACCGCTCCCTTGGAAAACACCGACGACGATGTCTATTTCTTTATTTAAAAAGTTTCTTTCTTTTGATTCGTTGCGTTCGTGCCCTAAGGCGATCTCTATGTATGGTCAGATATCTGTCTGATACCCATCGCTTTCAATTTTCATACAAGAATGAAAGCAGAAATGACCTCAAAAGCTTCTCTGTGATCTCGAAAACGCCACATACAGTATAGATATAGTCAAAATGAAATAGTGAAATGTTTACCTAAGGTAACGATAAAATGACTTGTAATGAAAATTATTAATCTGTCTATGTCTATGTCATTGTTGCCAGATCCAATTTTTAGAAATCCGTAAGTGAAGGTTGAAAAATCCGTAGATTTACAGACTTTTTCTAAATGTTTTATCTATTTTGGAGCAAACTCATCAAAAACATCGCACTTAATTGAAGAAGAAATAGGAAATTTAGACAAGTTTAAGCAAGAATAATTCCCAGTTAACATGAAAATCAACAAAATTAACTCTTTCTTTTCTGTTCTAACTTCACTTTCTGTTCGATTATCAATGTCTCTGTCAAATATTTAACTGTGTATATGTTACAGTTGAATATTTCTATCGTGTCATATTTCTATAGGGACAAAAATTAAAAAGGAGTAGGGATGAGCCATATTTAACGAAACAGTCCAATTCACAAAAAAAGTTAACATGAATTGATTTATTTGTAGCTGGTTATCATTTCATGCAACAAATTGGCATTTTAAGGACGAATTCTGAAAATCCGCAGATTTGCCATTGAAATTCGTAGATCCATAGGTCAGGTCAAAACTCCGTAGATCTACGAATAAATCCGTATGTCTGGCAACGTTGGGTATAGTACACAACACACACACACACGCACACACACGCACACACACGCACACACCTGCGTGTTGAGGAGAGTCTTGCACACGTCGAGCGGCGTGGTCGCGGCGGCGGCGAGCGCGCCCGCGAGCGCGCCGGACAGCGCGTGCGCCGCGGGGCTGTAGCGCCGCGCCGGGTTCAGCACGCTCTGGCACCACTCGTAGGTCACCAGGTGCACCGCCTGCCACGGACAGACGAACGAACGAGCTCACACATTGTACTGATAGGGTTACACTTATTTCCATGGGATACATTTTCCCACAGCTTTTTCCATTTTTCCGCAGCTCGAGTAGTGCCGGTAATATTTCTCGCTCCAGCGAAAAATTTTTTTGAGCGACAGATAAATTATAATAATACGATTTCGTGCGGAAAAAATAATTCCAATCCTTATTCATGTTACATCATGTCAGTCGGACCACAATTCAATTTACGGGTCAGAAATGGATCAAATTAGAACATGGCCGTGAGGAATGACGGCGCAAGACCACAATGTTAAGTGGGCGATATGAGGTCCGCGAGGCCCCATGGCCTAGGGTACTTTTGAGTGCAGGTCACATTTTAGGAAGGTACCTGGCACTAAAAACAGTAAGCTCGACATCAAGCATTTCAAATCAGTATTATAATAATATAATATAATATAATAAATCATTTATTTCAGGTAACAACACCCATAGTACACTTTAAATATACAAGTATAGTTAAAGTAAGATTAAAAATTAAAAATTAAAATTAGGATTATTATTATGTCAAACAACTACATAGGAGCTATGTCATTATATTACATCATTACATTACATTACATTTACCACTGAGCAGAACCTTTTATAGAGTCATCGTCATATAGTGCTTCGATACCGAGTAGATGGTGCCAAACACTTCCTTTACAATCAGATTAGTACTATTCGTGAGTCTCGTATGAAACGAGGTCTTATGTCTCCTCATAACGGCAAAGAAGTCGTCAACCCTGCTCTCAGCAAACATGCCAGACGCACTACATCGCCAGGGCAGGTTCAGCATGGCCCGGAACGCGTTATTGTACTGTACACGAAGAGAGCTGTACGCTCTCTTCGTGTACCCGTACCACAGTTGGCTGGTGTAGAACGCCTGACAGTAGGCCTTAAACAGGGTCACTTTGACTTGCCGGGAACAGTGGCTGAATCTTCTAGCCAGCATGTTACTTCTACGAGCGATACCTCTCCTCTGTCTCTCCAAGTCATTATCGTCCTTTAAATTATCTGATATTATATGCCCCAGGTATTTGAATTCATTCACAATTTTTAGAGTAGTACCACACAGAATTATAGGCAAAACAACTTCTGGGCCTTTACCACATCTGAAAACCATAACTTCCGTCTTACTTACGTTGTATGTCAGGTAGTGTTCATTCGAATAATTTTCACAAACTTTAATAAGCTTTCTAAGACCGTTGACTGAGGGGCTGAGGAGCACCATATCGTCGGCATAGCTTAAGTTATTGAGGCATTCATCACCTATATGACAACCGGTTCTGGCACTACTCAGCTCCTCAATCAGCTCGTTAATATACAAGTTGAACAGAACCGGTGAAGTCAGTCCACCCTGTCTGACACCACATGTCAGTTTGTAATTTTCAGATAATGCTTCACCCCACTTTACTTGGTTTAGTTGATTTGCATACCAATATTCTAACACATTTACTATGTCTGGGGGAACTTTAGTCTTTCTCAATTTGTCCCATAGTATATCGTAATTAATTGAGTCAAATGCGCGGCTCAGATCTAGGTAGCACGCGTATACGGTAGTATTTCTTGATAGGTACTTAGTTACAGTGTTTTTAAGAGCAAAAATCGCTAGGTCAGTTGACAGACCCTTACGAAATCCAAATTGGGCATTACTTAACGGAATATTATTCTCACCTAAGTGTTTGTTAATCAATCTTTCAAAAACCTTTGAGAATATTGTGGCTAGAGAGATGGGACGATAATTTGACAAACTAGAACAGTCACCGGTTCTGTTCTTGACAATAGGTACTACTGTGGTCTTCATAAATTCCTTTGGTAGGTAGCTATGGTCGATACAAGCATTGAAAAATAGTGTTATTTTTTCATACAACAATGGACCACCGTAAAGTATATGCTCAACGCTAAGCCCGTCGTGGCCCGGGGACTTGCCACGCTTCATATCTTTCACGCATTTAAACACTTGGTCAGCCGTGACATGTAGTGCACTAGTGTCACGCGGCTCCGGCTCTGGCGCGCCCGCCCCCGGCCCACCACGAGCCCCGCGCCGCGCGCAATCCGACGCAGAAACGGGATTAAATTTGTCCACAAACATGTTAGCAATATCTACTGGTACTTGACTACCATTCACAGATGATGGCAAGGACGATTTTTGAGTTAGTTTGTTCGTTTCCTTCCAAAAATTTACAAAGTCTTTATTATATCTGTGCGTGGCTATAATGTCCATTTTTATTTTGTTTTCATTGTTCTGGCACCATTTTATCTTATTTTTAAAGACCTTACGACTCTCAATCATATCTAAATATAATTGGCCCTGCGTAGGCCGCCCATACAGGTTCCACGTATGATAAAATTGTCTTGCCATCATATGCGAATGTTTTACATGGTAATTCCAACCAATAATTCGTTTTTTATTCAAACTACCTTTACCTTTGTACGACTTTTTGGCAGCCTTCGTTACACTTTTAATTATATTACTATAATAATTATTGATTACTTCATAATGTTCAACAGTTTTGCATGACTGACCACATAATGGCATTTTGGCCCATATACATGAATTTACAAATTCATCACAAAATTCTGCATAATTACGCACCTGCTCAGAACATCGGTTACCCCATAAAACTTTATTTTTAGTGCAACTACTCTTATCATCAATTTTTGAAACAATAGCATCAATATCACAGTTAATTATGACGGGGCAGTGATCCGACCAATACACGTCATTTAAAACTTTTATATTTTCTATAGTCCTTAACCCTGACTCTGTAGCAATACAGTGATCAATCCAGCTGGTAGTTCCATGTGCATCACTCACGTAAGTAAATGTTTTTGAGTACATACCGAGTAAGTCCACGTCTGCACACGTCCAGTCCTGGTCCCCGCCCTTGTATTAAATATGATTCGCCAGTGGTCAAAACTGTGGCTTTTAATGGTTTAGGCCCCTCGGAGCGAGGCGCTCGGCCGCGGGGGCTCGCCCAGAGCCAGACGCAGGTGAGACGCACTTGGCACTGCGCACTGCACACGTACCTGGAAGGGCACGTTCATGATGACCTGCGTGCCGTAGGAGCGGTAGAAGGCGCGCAGCCCCTCGGCGCGGTACACGCCCCGCGCGCACTCCCACACGCCCCGGTACGGCGAGTTCAGCATCTGCAGCCGCTGCTTCACCACTGCAACACATCCACATCGACCTTACAGTACTACCGCTAAAGTACCTACTCAGGAAACAAAATGCGAGGTGGTGGAGGGGCCTGCGCAGTAGCGCGCTCCCCTACAAATTTTGTTTCAGCGCAGTCAAGGTCTTACTCGAGAAGTTTGCCAGTTATTATTATCACTAACTAACATCCTCCCTCTCACTCGTATCCATATTTCTGACGTGAAGTAAAAATAAGATAGTCAGCCGGCCGCCGGCATTATAGGCACTATGACTACAAATGTCCCATTAAAAACAGTTTGTCAACTCCTGAGGATGCTCCTTGGTGCAACGAGTAACCGTGTAGAGTAGAAATTATTTGATGGGCAGGTTGTATTGCATGACTTAATACAACTTTCTCTAGAAGAAGAAGAATTTAGAAGCAGAGGTTTCGCTCTCGATACAATCGTGTTATCTAGATACCTATTAATTAATTATTATGTTAATCTCTATTTACTTAATTGTTTCATTTTGCGTTTGTTTTTGTAATTTTAATATCTAGGTTTTAGTATCTAATGATAATGAACGTTCTTTTATGCAGTGAGTATGGTGTTGTCGAATAAAGTGATTACCGGTTATAATAATCAGTAATCACTCTATTCTCTGTTATATCTAGGTATTCCTATCACTGTACATTTAAATAAGATATCGTGACCAAGATTAACAATGGTTTGGGCACGTGTAGAATGAAGAGGGTATTATGTATTTACTTTAATTTTTACAGACATGTATTCTACCCACTGTGTGGCGACGGGCTCACTCCCCGTCACACTGGACTGAATTAGGGTACTAGTGAAACGTGGATGTTCTGAGGTTTCAGAATATCTCTGACTACCCCCTCGGGGAATATAGTCGTGAGCATATGCCTTTAATTTTTTAGGATATTATCAATTAATAAAAAAAGCTAAAGATTTTTGTAATGATCGTGGCAAGTGGTAACTCCCAGTATCCCACTGGGAGAGTCATACCTAGATGTAGATGCTAGTCGCCTCACCCTTCTACCCATTAATTTTTTTTAATTTAATGAAAATTCACGATAACCGTACAATATTATGATAATGGAAGAAAACGACCAAAAAATACGTCAGTGATAATACTGATAATATTAGAGGAAAATAGCTGTCGTGGTTGCGTTTTGCTACTGCTTTTTGGATAATTTTTCTATTTTACAAGTAATTTCTACTTTTGAATCCGGACTTCTGGAGTCGTGGAACTTTTTTTTAAAATGCCTTATTTTTTCTGTTTATACCAATTATGGCCACCGTTCTAAATGACTTATAGTTTTCGTAATAAATGGCTGGTTCCAAATTTGCCATTCTTCTTTGAACACCAGTATCAGATAGATACCCTTATGTCCTTGAATTTATTTGTATGGGCTACTGTGCGCCGCCGGTCGGGATCAAGGACCCGTATAGTTCACAGTATACAGAGCGTACAATAGAGTCTACTGACCTACTTCAACAGTTCAAGTGTGAGTGAGTGACTCGCTCGACAGTTATCATATCAGACATATCGCGCTAGTATCACTTCGGTCACTTAGTTGATAGTGCAGATAGCGTTATCTGCAGAGACGACACATTATGGACCCTGTGCCCCCGCGATACGACCCACTGTCGCCGTCTCACTCCGCGCTCATCAAAACGCCGATACATTCCCGTCTATCAGCGACGCAACGGGAGCGACCCGAAGTGTTATTGTATATCAATGATGACTTTTAAATATCGATTTAAAAAACAATCATCACCCCGATCATAATTTTAACTCATTGTTACTAACACCTACTATTAAAATAAATAAATTGAATTGAAACGAATTACGGTCGTGAGTTTAAGTAAGTATTGAGTTGCCTACTCGGCAATCTGGGGTACCAGCAAGCCTCTACTGATTGACAAATCTGTTCGCCGCGACAGCAAGTCATACGATAGAGTCTTCAGAAGATGACTAGCGGCGCCCTGACTCCGTTCAGCGTAACAGGCACTAAGGGTTTAGATAAGTTACAATTATAACAGTTGCCAGAAGGCTAAAGACCCGTAAGAAATTTTTGGAAAGTGCTTCTTTGAAAGGAGAAAGTGTGTCGACCCAATTCAAAGTGAGGCTTCTCAGGCGGTCTCTAACGGGAAAGGACCACACTACCTGACGCGTTTGTCCCTTTTGTGGAAATCCTCCAGGACAGGAGGTGCCCAGGCTGATTTGGAGGAGTTTAAATAGACTCCGAACTCGGGTCGGCCGGAGTAAAGACAACCCGTTCAAGTGGGACTCACATAAACGGGTTGGACCTCAGCCTCAGGTTTGAATGAGCTGCTCCTCAAACTACGGCCCATCTTTTATCGTGCCGTCCCTGCTCGGACATCTGCACGCGAAGGTACTACTACTACACAAACTTAGGGTTATTGTTGGAGCTGGCGAGTGAGCCCGCCGCTGCTTGTATGTTCAATAAATAGTACCTATGTTTCTTCAGTTATCATTATCAAAGGAGGATAACTCGACAAGTTAATTAGTTGCAGCCGGTATTAATTACATAAATTATTTAACTTTACGTTATGACGCCACGCTATATAGCTAGGTATTAATCTTATTGACTTCATTACACTAGACTACCGACACAGAATGATGGCACCTTTGGCATTTATTGATAACTATTGATAGACAGTTTCGATTTCATCACGAAGGAATCCTGTGAAAGTGTTCATTTCAACGTGACATCATCATCATCTCAGCCGATGGACATCCACTGCTAGACATAGGCCTCCCCCGCGGATCGCCACAACGAGTGGTCCTGGGCTGCCCTCATCCAACGGGTTCCCGCCAGGTCAATACCTAAGCTGCGCTTTCCGGTACGCGATCGCCACTCAAGAAACCCTCGGCCTGCGAGCAATGTGCCCCGCCCACTGCCACTTTAGTTTAGCAATTGTTTGGGCTATGCCATCACTCGGTGCCTCTGGTATACTGTCTGCAGGGCACCTCACACGTGTTTACACTACAACACCGTGTCACACACAGCTACGAGTGTGTGCGTGTGTGGTGGTTATGGTTACTCGCGGTGATGTAAAGTGCAATCGCAATGATTATGAGTAGTAAGATAATAATAACTTTTATTAGATAAGTTCAATGCAGCGCCGCGCCGCGCCCGCCGCGCCGTCGGTGTGTAACCGCACGATGTGACATGATAACACGACGTATGTTATCTCGCACCGAGTCACCGAGAGCACTCGCTCGCGCCGCGCTCTGTTATTATTATTTACTAGTCTAGTATGCAATAGTCTCTCTCCAACAGCAGGCGCCGGCAGACCAAAAAAATGTGAACATTT
This sequence comes from Agonopterix subpropinquella, assembly GCA_922987775.1. Classification (NCBI taxonomy): domain Eukaryota; kingdom Metazoa; phylum Arthropoda; class Insecta; order Lepidoptera; family Depressariidae; genus Agonopterix; species Agonopterix subpropinquella. The sequence goes on from OV277713.1 coordinate 50,633, forward strand.
GAAATTAAAAACTCAAAATCAGCGCCCCAGGGAGCAATCGCGTTAAATAAATCGCAACTGAACCATGATTGGACTGCGTGCGAGCGAATCACAACTTTTAACACATTCAGTATTGTGCCATGACAGCCGTTTTGACAGATCGCTCAGACGTTAAAGGCTGTCAAGTCACATAGTAAATAAGTCAAGTTTAGCGCGATACAGAATTCAGCACAATTGAATAGTAATCGGATTGCAATGTGATTAGAACTGAAATTGTATTAGGTTTTAACTTGGATGTTTTGAATTAGCGCGATCGCTCTCCTGGGCTGTCCCATACATTTGGTTCAGGTAGGATTGCAGTTTTGTATGAAACAGCAGATTTTTCTTTCGCGAACGTAACTCATTCTAGAAGCGTGCTGTATCCAGGATCAATGTACCTGACTATTTGCATATTCAAGTGATTATAATACAAAATAGGTTTATTTGCATTACTTATATTGAATGCAGTAATTAGTTATCGAATGTTTTAATGTACAATTAGCGACGGTTTGCGGAGACGCTGCGCTGCGCTGCTCTGTATCGGTGTAATGCACTGAATCAAAGTAGGTAGGTATATTGGTTAAAAAAACAAAATGTGTTATACAGCGTGTTAGGGTAGACAGTTGCATTAGGTACTTTAAGTTAAGGGATGATTGTATTAATAATGATTATTAATGATACTAAACAACTTTCCCAAAAGAACAAGTAGTTCAGTAAATCTGTTTGGAAAATGATACCCTACCTTACAAAAGGTCGGGTATCCGGGATTTTTGGATATGTTATACAGGTAGAGGTCCTTAATAAAAAAGCCGCGGGCTCTGGTGTGACCATAAAACAACGAAAATTTTGAGACTTTTTCAGTAAAACTTAAACGTTGGGTTTTAGAGCAAACTTGTTTACTAAAGCTTTAAAGAAGACCAAATCCGCTACAATTTGATAGTTGAATCATCTTTATATACTGAATAGTTCCCAAGATACAACACCTCAAAGTATGGAGAGGTATGACTAATTCCTTACAATTTAGTTTTATTTTTAAATTAAATAATATGTTATTAACTTTAGGTTTCACTGTGAAGGTGTTCAGAAGAAGTATAAATAATGCGCTACAATATGTTTTTTGAACCATAAGATGCGACTGCTGAATTTTTTTTTTACAAAATAAAATGTAGCTTATGGTAATCAGGGATAGTGTAGCATTCTATCAGTGAAAGAATTTTACGAATCGGTTTGGTACTTCCAGAGATTACCTACATACAAAAAAACCTTCTTGAGCCCAGCTTTCTGCACCCACAGGCATAGGGCAGTTAGGAATTAGCCCGAACTGCCCTTATTTTGAAGTGCTGTATCTCGGTAACTATACAGTATAAAAAGATGATTCAAAAACCAAACTGTAGCGGATTTAGTGCTCTTAATTCCTCTAAAACATAATTTGACTCTAAAACCTAAGCTTTAGATTTTAAATAATGAAAACTGAAAAATCTTCGAAATTTTCGTTCTTTTATGGACATGGCAGAGCCCGCGGCAGCACCTCAAGGTCGAAAACTTGGATTTTTAATAAGGACCTATACCCGTATAAAATATAAAAAAATCGTGGATACCGGACCTTTTGCAAGGTAAAATGTTTACATTTACTAGGCTAAAGGGAAATTCGGAAAAAAAAATTGACTTTTCATAATTAATGTTCGATCAGCTGAATGAATGCTGAATTGAATTTAGAATGGAAAGTCCAACAATTTTTTTGCGAATTAATTATTTTATTTATTTAAGTAATTACTTGTTGCCATCACGACCTCTACTCCGCCTGTATCTAACTGTATCTTTGAGTATTTTGTATGTACACATTGCTGTTAAGTAAATTTAATGATCAAATGTTGTTCTGTTATCAGTTATCAATTCTGCACAAATAGATGACAGGTGTTGTTTTCATTTTCACACGATGCAATTACATATAGAATAGAATTTATTTTACAATATGTTAACAATTTTTGAAGTTAAATATATCATTGTATTGAACGTACGTATTATATGTTAAAGAAATTGCTGTGCGCAAAGTTAAACTGAAGTGCATAGGTACAAACAGGTGTTGTTAGTCGGAGCGTATCGCCATTTCCTCGCCGGTTTAATAATCATGACGAATTGCATTATTTGTTATAAATAAGTATAGGTATTAAGTATTATACCTTTCCTGGGTCGAGACCGGTGCGGTGCGGGTGCCGGCAGGCAGTTCACCACAAGCGTGCCGGGGATTTTATACACCACTAGTACTATTTTCTTAGACTATTTTTGAATCGTGACAGAGTCTAGAGTAATTATTAATTTGAAATCGGGTTGTTCTGCGAGAAAAAAATTATTACTACTTTTTGAAAAGTAGAAGTGCCAATGTGTTGTAGCGTTTTGAAAACTGGATCTAATGGGCCAACTTCTAAAATAATTTGCCAGGTTAGCGCCATACATTTTTTATACAGGGTGTAGTCTCGAAGTTGGAAAAGAAAAAAAATTTACCGCAAGAAGCCTGACCAGCCTGACAGAAAATAGTATTTTCTGTAAATGTATGGCGGTCGGTATCCTATATTGTTGAATAGGGATCACTGAAAAGATTATTCATGATTGCATAGCAAGTATTTTCAATAAAAAATTTACAAATATGTAGGTAACTACATCTATAAGTTCAAAGCAGGGTGAAGATTTTTTCAATTTTGTTTTTTAACATATACAGGGTCCTTCTTAATATGCTGACACTTTTATAAGGGGATGATCGGACCATCAAACTGAACAACTTTCTCTATGGCACCAACATCAAAATCGCGAAAAAAAAATTGCTTGTCCATACAAAACTGCAAACCTACTAGAGCTAAATGTATGGGACAGCAGATTTTTTTTTCGCGATTTCGATGTTGGTCCCATAGATAAAGTTGTTCAGTTTCATGTTCTGATTATCTCCTTAAAAAAGTGTCAGCATATTAAGAAGGACCCTGTATGCTTTATTTCGTCGCAATCGGTTCATTCAATCAAAAGTTATGACTTATGATTATTTAATGTCAGTGGTCCGCGCGTACGTAGTCGTAGTCGCGGGCGCAAACGGTAATATCCCCTTAAGTACACACAAGTGTATGTGCGACCAACAGATTGAGTTGTTCCCCTCGCTCGGAGCACAGCACAGTAGGTACTGGGAAGGAACCGGCTCCGCGGTCATCTCATCACGTGGCGACGGTTCTGTTTTCCTCTAGGCGAGACGAGATGACTCACGCGTTATTTATAATGAATCGAGTGCGGATTCGTTTACAACCGCCTAGCCTCGCTGCACTCCTAGTGCCGCGCCACACAATGCGTTGATATACATACACACATACATACATAATTATATGATACAATGATCAGTTCTGTGTATAGTCCAGTCATTTTACGGTTTCACCCGGGACTAATTGAGGACAGTTTTTTTTTTATATCATTTAAGAGTCAATTTGAGTATATAAATACAACGTGTTAATGAATTAACGCAAAACTAGAAAGTAGTTTGTTTAGAATCGAGAGCTGAATCGAATTATCATGGTTTCAACATAGGTCATTTTTTTCAAAATATTTAATAATTTTTTTGCAAAATTTAAAATTTTCTGAACCCGAAGTCAACGCACCGCACGGGCACACTCACTCTACTTACGACCAAAACAAGATTATAAAAATGTAATCCATGAGTACGTCAGCGCTTTCTTTCAGTGCTGAAATGATAACAAATCATTTTTGCCTCAAAACTAAAATGCGAATAACTTTAAATTTTAATTATAAAAATAATTAAATTATTGTTGCAATCTAATTATTTTGTTATAAATCAGTTGGGGTGTATGAGGTTTTGCGCTAATTTATTAACACGTTGTATACCAAAACAAAACAAAATACCATGTCAGCAATAGCCCCAAATTAAAAAAATTTGCATTTATAAACACGGAGTAAATAATTATTTTTGTCCACTTAGTAAGCTTTGAAAAATACATAAGTATTTGCTAATGAATATATATATTTTTTTAATTTCGATGATATTTTGTTGAAAGTGATTGATATTGTAGGTATAATCTTAAATTTGTGCATTGGTAAATTGGTAAGTACTTTAATTAAGTGAAAATATAAGCCTTCTGAGGGTACACAATTTTGATTTCTATGTTGCGTAGCTATTTTTTTAAAATATGTTTTCAGATAGTCTTTTTGTCACTAAATGGTGCCGGTTACAGTTTAAAAGTCCCATTCATAATTACTTCCAACCCCTCCTAACAAAACTCCGTAAAATGACTGGGCTATACTGCTGTGTTTACTGCTTTAGTTACACACGTACTGTGCTTCCGTCTTACTTAGTATAGTACAGACCACCCCTTACTTTCCCGCGGGTTCCGCTCAAATGAAGTAAAGGGTTCAGGTTTCTTTGACTTGTTTTAGCGGACTAGACATGATTTTTTAAAGGACAACCGCCGCTCTCCCTTGAAAAAATACCTTAAAATGTATAGAAGTTTTGACTGAAGTCAAATGTGTAATAAATTATGAGGTTTTATAAAAACGACTCAGATACTATCATTTATTTTTATTTAACGAGTTATTTAATCATTTATTATTAATAAATTATAAAAAAGCAGCAACCCCAACATGGCCGTCAATGTTGTTTAGTAGGAGGAGGTAGGAGGTGTTGCAAGCACAATGTTTCTTTTATATAAAAATGATTAAAACTAATAAATCATTATAAAATAAACTAATGCCTGCAGTTAGTTTCTAGTGTTCCATAGTCCATAATAAAAATAGAAGGACGGTTATTCATTTTTGGGTATTATGTGCCAGATGTCCTTTGTTTAGTATATTTCTAGGCTCGACTTGGCTCTTAAATGAAACACTGAACACATCCCGGTTCGGTCATGGATGTTGTATGTTTGTGCCGTTGTTGTATGATTCCCATAACAAAAAGCCTAAGGCTTACTTGGGAATTGGGATCATTACAATGTAGGTGCCTGTGAGCGTTATTTATTTATTTATATATTACTGAGAAAAAACTCTTAAGTAGCCCGTCCCGTCCCGGACCAAACCTGCCAACCATTTTAAACCGTAAAATGACTGGGCTAGTAGGCAAGGCAAACAGCGCAGTGTGGTGCAGGCAGTGTTGCAAAAGCTACCGATTTATCGGTAGATCTACCGATTTCGGGTACTGTCTACCGATATACCGATTTTAGGTTGTGATCTACCGATTTATTTTGTAGAACATGTTTTAGCCAAATATTTAAGTATTTTGCCTTTTTATGTGGCACACAATTAGGAATTAAGGATAGTTAAGGATATTTATGGTCTTATTTGAAAGTTTGTGGACTGAAATAGGTAGGTAGGTAATGAAAATTAGATTTTATACGTAAGGTATGGAAAAGTTCACGCTTTTTAAATCCCTGCAGAGAAATGCTCGGATTTTTAATAGGCTAGTAAAAGTCTTTCACTTCACTTAAGTTTTGGTCAATACGCAACTGACACCAAATTTTTAAGTGTTAGCATGTCTTATTGTTCAGAATTTGAAGGCAGTTGAGCTCTTTTGGAAAAAATGGGACCTAAAACCAGAACTTTAAACAATCTACCGATTTCTACCGATTTTTTGTTGTCAATACTACCGATTTTATCAAAGTGACTTTTGCAACACTGGGTGTAGGGCAGGGCAGTAGCACATGTACTGCGGCAGGATATTTGTACTAGCTCGGCGGTATTGTCTGTCGCCAACACCGACACTTCCTCCGTCTTGTTCTACCTGTCCGTGTCCACCCTACAACTGTCACGTTAACACTTGCGATCTAATTTACACCCTCCGCCTGAGACTTAAGGATTAATTTCAATGTTACTTTAAAAAGTATGAGAAATGGACGTCACCCGTAACACCCGACAATAAACTATAATTTTGCGTGTCACTTTTAAACGTCACAGGTGCCATCATACCGAGCCGCTGGCGATGGCGTAGCAGACAGGTGTTGACATTTAACTATTGTGGTAAGTTATGTTTGTTTATACATTTTGTTTTGTGTTGTGACAGACCGTGGGAAAGAGCCCATCTTCAACCAGTCAACCAAATCAGCCCACTGCTGGGCAGACTTACTTTACGCGACACGGTCCGGTGGTGGTCTGACCCGCGACCTTCACAATGTAAAGCGTGTGTCGGTGCTCTGCTCTGGCTTGCCCAGCCTCGCTCGTCCACCGGTGGGGGTTAAATCCATAGCTCGCAGGTCGTTCAACATCAACTTTCGTTGCCTACTGTACCGGACAGTTTCCCATGCATTGCTTTGTCTCGACCGACTCCCTAAGTCCCTAGATTGATAGATTGTGCGCTAACGCTGCTTTAAAAATGCGGAATAATCTATATTTGAAATATATAATCTGAATACGCCTACGAAAGTAGTAAAAATACCTAATATTGTTTGTTTATAAGTTCTGTATTGCTAGAAATTAAAATGCTAGAAAAAAGAGATTAATCGAATGTTCCGTGCCAATATAAGTGTAGGAGCCGCTGCGCTGGTAACTGTGACAGCTAACTGAAGTCTGTCAAGTAGTATAGATAGGTACTTGCGAATCCTCATCCTCTCTATATTCTTTGACTAAATTAATGGGGCGTCCTAAGAGAGTTTGAGACAGAATCAGAAAGCTGCTAAGAATGATCCATCTTCTCTCGTGTGTGCGTGCGTGTGCGTGTGTGTGCGTGTGTGTGTGTGTGAATGTGTGTGCGTGCGTCCGTTCGTGTTTTAAAAGAAATATTTTCAGAGTAAACAGTAATCTAAGGAACAATACAAACATTACTTTATAAAATCGTCTAAAGCCCGACTAGGTATCACTTGCCGGACGCGAGGGGTATAATATTAGTATATTATATAGTAATACTAATAATAATAATAAGCGAATATATATGAAGCACGTAGAGCTAGGGAGCAACCAAGTAGAGACAACAGTTCGCACAGAAAACATCTCGGAGCGAACCGAGCGTGACTTATCTACTAGGTACCTATCTGGTACCTACCCAGTAAGTACATGCTACTGTTGTGTCGCGTCTACCTACCTAGCTGCATCACACCTATTTATTTTATCGTTAACTAATCCAAACACCCCATTACCACAAGTTTATTTGTGCTCTCAGATCATTAAATAAATTACATAATTACAATACAGATAGCAATTTGTGGCGAATGTTGACTTGACTGCAAACTCGTGTCTTAGTTAGTACACAATAAATGCATCATCGTGTACCTTAGAAAAACATTTATAGAAACGTGTGCAATTTGAATTTGTTAATTTTTGTTCATCAATAATGTAACGTAGGTAATTTACAATAAAAAATACACGTTGAATGGAGTGTACAGTATTGTCACAGAATAGGTAATTCATAGTGCGTCCAAGATAGCTTGGTGCTTTAGACAGGCGGTTTTAGAGATTTCATTTTACTGTTTTAAAGTTGTTTGAGCCGAAAAAGCTTTATAATACACTAAAAATAAAGGGTATAAGTGACAGCCTAGCAAATACTGAAACGGTGAACTCAGACCATCAAACTGAACAACTTTGACTCTGGAGCAAACCTCAGGAAACGCGAAAAAAATTAGCTTTCCCATGTTTACAATTTTGTATGGGACAGCTGATTTTTTTCGCGTTTCCTAAGGTAGGTTCCATAGTGAAAGTTGTTCAGTTTGATAGTCTGAGTTCACCGTTTCAGTATTTGCTAGGATGTCACTTACACCCAGTATACAAGATTAATTAACATTATACGGCTCAAACATTTTCAGAAAGTAAAATAATCACTCTAAAATGATCTGTCAAAATCACCGAGCTATCTTTGTCTACAAGGACTACATACAGAACGGCCACTCCCCGGGAGTGGCCGGGAGGGGCGGGAGTGACTCCCCGCCCCCTCTGACTTCAGATGCCCACCTCACCTCACACTTTCTGGGGACACTTTAGGAGAGCCGAGCAAGGGAATGCAGTCAGGCCCGGGCACCCGTTGGATTTGACTACATAAAAATGTGTCTTTTCAGTGCATAAAAAAAGTTAAAAAAAAACGCTAAATAAATATTTTCAGTCATTCTTTAGCTCAGGTACTATTCTTAATAATAATAACAACGAACAATAAAAAGTATCGAAATGTAGACGACGTTCAATGCAAAGCGTGGCTTTCACGCAATGTCATGGACAGTTTTTGAAAAAAAAAATTAAATGAAAATCTTTTTTTAGAAAGTTTGCATAAAGTGCGCATGTGCAGACGCCATTTAGAAATTAAAGTTCTATAGAGTGCCGGACCTGTGGCATTGTGTACACTACAGGAAGCTATAGCACAATATTTCAAGTGAGCATTAGAATTATGCTACTTCCTGATAGCTAATAGTTTATAATTATTGAAAAGGTTTATTAAGTTTGAGCTTGCGGACGTGAGTGCGTCTGTGTGTGTCTGTGTATGTGTGTGTGAGTGTGGTGTGTGTGTGTGTGTGTGTGTGTGTGTGTGTGTGTGTGTGTGTGTGTTTGAGCTCACCTTCAGCGGGGTTGGAGACGGCGTCGTGGACGAGTGAGGCGAGGCAGCCCGACACGCCTGCAACCAACAACATCGATCATTGTTACTCACACACACTGAGTTCCTCCCACTGGTTCCTCTAGTCTAGTCTAGATGTATGTACTCTTATAGTAGCAATCATTATACGTCCCACTGCACCTGCCCTGCAGTGCAGAAGCCTCCTCTTTGAGAGGGAGGGAGCCATAATCCAGCGCGGCTCGGTGGAGTTTATTTACCATACAATACAGTATACACGTAAAACATAACAGTTGTATCAGCCTCTACTCCCCCCGGCAACACAAATGAGTTATTACAACGTCATTATAGCCACCTAGAAGCAACCATGAATACTGTTCATCCCCTTGCTCCACCACTGTGCTGTGCTCGGCTCAATATCTCATTTCTTTCTAATAGCCACTTTAAAGAGGATAAATGGTCTCTGGATCGCTTTCTACGAACGTTTGATTATAATTTGGATCATCATCATCATCTCAGCCGATGGACGTCCACTGCTGGACATAGGCCTCCCCCAAGGATCGCCGCAACGACCGGTCCTGCGCTGCCCTCATCTAACGTTTTCCCGCCGCCTTCACCAGGTCGTCGGTCCACCGTGTGAGGGGCCTACCCACGCTGCGCTTTCCGGTACGCGGTCGCCACTCGAGAACTTTTCGGCCCCACTGGCCATCGGTTCTGAGAGCAATGTGCCCCGCCCACTGCCACTTAAGTTTAGCAATTCTTTGGGCTATGTCAGTTACTCTGGATCTTCTGCGGATCTCTTCATTTCTGATTCGATTCGAAACTCCGAGCATAGCCCTCCATAATAATTTGGATATTAATCAATTATTCGTATTTCAATTATACGCTATTATCATTCAAAAGCAGCTGCCTCATTTCTTTGTCTACTATCCTCATCCAGTAATCTTCAGAGCTAGCTGTGTCTACGCATAGACAATTATCTTACTCTTAAGCGGTAGCGGCTTGTATGAAGCTTTCTATCTGTAGGGGTATTTAATTTACTCATTTATCGTATTGGTGTGACACTACGAGTAGCGAGTAGGTACAATAGTAGGTGGTAAGGTAAGGTAACGTAACTTAAGTACTCACCGTGTATGAGGTGGTCGTGCCGGTGCCTGGTGAGCTGCGAGAGCGTGTGCTTGGAGTGCTCGTAGGTCGCGAAGAAGCACGCGTGCGCCGGCCCCGCGCCCGCCACCACCGCGCCCATACCCCGCACCGGCCTGCCGATGCCGATACCGATGATGTCACACACACACACAATTACAACTTAGGTCGGACACACACATCCGGAATTCCGGAACCAAATTCGGTATGCCAAGTTTTTTTTTGTCTTTAATTCATATTTTTAACGGTTAGAATAAATCATTTAAAAATAATAATAATTCATCGAGTTTATCAATACAAAAATTGTATATGGCAAAAGTGGTCGCGTAAAAATCATTCGGGGTTCGAATGATTTTTTCGCGACCACTTTGGAGAAAAACCTTTCGATTAATTTTAAGAAATAAAAATAACCTGCCTTCTCTTTTTAACTTTATGCTGAAAAACAGAAACGGCAACATCAAAAAATGTCAAATACTGAAATTGATTTTTTTTCTTAATAGCCAGTTATTTTATATTCTTTTTTAGTTTACCAAGGAGTTCACAGGTCCTGCGAGTGACGTCACTCGTAGAAACGAAAAAAGACGTTATTTTATTAAAAATATCTGTAATTTTAAAATCTCTGACATTAAATATTGTTATTTAGACAATTAACTCGAAATGGTTTTAGAATCAGTCCTTCAAAAAAAACATGACATACTGAATTAATTTTGCATAGATTTGGCCCTCTAGAATTCCGTTCGGAAATGGATGGATGGATGTTGAAGGTAAGGAAAATGAATTCGATATGAACCCTTTAAGCAGGCACTACACTCTCTCGAGAACTTCTTCGCGAGAATCATCTGCAACAACTTTCAACGACACCGTCAAAAGAACGCCGTAGAACAATGGCTTCCACACTCTCGTTCTCGGACCGTTTCGTCTGTCCTCAGCGAGAATGTAGTTAGAGCTTTACAATGTCTGACCCTGCCTCCTTGGTCTAATGGTTAAGAGCATTGGGCTCGTGACACGGAGGTCTTGGGTTCGAATTCCACGGGGGACACCTATAGTGAAATGTTACTTTGTGCGTTTTTCCCCTGTTGGTTAGAACATTGCAGGCTGATTTGCCAGATTGTCTGAAAAGAAAGATGATGCCGTGCTTCGGATGGCACGTTAATCCTTTGGTCCCGCGGCTACTAATTTCTGGTGGCAGTTGTCGTTACATAAAAACCACGTCAGAGGCAGTGAGGCGGTTTGAAAAACTCAGACACCACACCAGGGCTTGCCGTGCTGCCCACACAATAAGAAGAAGAATGTCAATAGAGATGAAATAGCGTCAACCCCAGCCCTCGCTAACTTGACACGTCATCATTCCATCATACGTTCGTATCGTTCGTATTTACTATTAGTTAATAGGGCGACGTCATCGTCACAGGCGGCGCGGCATCGCGCGTCGTCACTGCGACATTGTGTGTAAATGGGGCCCTGGCAGTGACCGTGTGCTCGGAGCATGTCACCTACACTACCTACTGACACACTCAGCGCCGGCGCCGCCCCGGGTCAATACCACCCGGCCGGCCCTCGTACCCTCGAGCTCATACGTCCATACATACATCGGAGTTTAAAAACATAGCCCTCAATTCGGTATGTCAAGTTTTTGTTTTGGGAGGGCTGAATCGAAAACCATTTCGAGATAATTGTCTCAATAAAAATATTTTATAGAAATCGAAAAAGAAAATAGATTTTTTTAAATTAAGCAATTTTCTCCATGGAGTTCAAATAATTTTTTCGCAACCTCTTTTGCCATTTACAATGTATAGATAAACTAGGTGAATTGTAAAAAAAAAAATTAAATTAGTTTCTTAAAATTATGTCTTCTATCTACAGGTGTAACAAAACACCCTAGTAATACTTAAGGGGGTGCCTCAGACCATCAATCTGAACAACTTTCACTATGGAGCCAAGGTCGAGAAAAAATAAAAAAAATCTGCCGTCCGTTTGAGTCGAGACGGTACTGCAGTTTTGTATGAAAGAGCGGATTTTTTTTTCTGGCTTTCGATTTTGGCTCCATAGTGAAAGTTGTTCACTTTGATGGTCTGAAGCACCCCCTTAAGTATTACTAGGGTGTTTTGTTACACCCTCAATAAAAAGACAAAAAAACTATTTTTTTCAAATCTTTATTAAAGAGCTTGGCCTGAGGCCTTGACACACCGAATTAGGCTTCGTAGGTGTATTAGTGTGCGTGTGTGTGTGTACATACCTGAGCAGGCCCTCGCGCTTCACCATGTAGCGGAAGGTCTCGCTGATGGTGCTGTTGTGCGCCGTCCGCAGCGACTGCATGCGCGTCTGCAACCAACACCACACCCATCACTATCCGCCTCCGCCCGCACCATGCCACGTCCCGTGCCGTGCGAGACCACGGACCACGCACCACGGCCCGCGAGCTAGTAGCCCACCGACTACACGCGTCTCTAGTCCCTAGTCTACACAACATAATAATTATACATTTCAGAACGTGTAGGGCAAAGGTCACTCGCCGCGATATTATCATAGCGTAACGAGAGCGTTACAATTACAGGGTCCTTCTTAATATGCTGATACTTTTTTAAGGGGATGATCAGACCATCAAACTGAACAACTTTCTCTATGGCACCAACACCGAAATCGCAAAAAAAACGGCTGTTCCATACAAAACTGCAAACATACTCAGCCCGAATGTATAAGTCATTTGAGAGCGTTGTTCCGTTTAATGGTCTGAACATCCCCTTAAAAACCGTCAGTATATTAAGAAGGACCCGGTATATTCCCAGAGATAGATGTATTCTAAATCTAGCATTATGTATTTAATAATATAATTGCATTACACTAGCAGTGGCCAAGCCACCCCAGACCGTCTGTTGTGGGAAGGGAAGGACAACCGCAACGGCCGCGATTCTGCGACGATATCGCAGCCATATTCCTACATACAGAAACATATCGTCTAGATGTAGCCTGCGATCAGAACCAGTTTTCTTTTAACAGCCATAAGTCCCAATACACATTTCCACAACTGTAACTCGTGTAAACCAGGGGCCTATTTTATAAACATGATAATTTTAATTTCTATTGACAATTTGCGAAACATTACTGAGAATGTTAAATCTATATAGTCCTCCTAACCGTGTTCGGCTATGGCGACTTCGACAACAAAATTATATCAAGATATTATAAATGTTAAATCACAACATGTTTAATGCCATAGGTAATTGGCAATGTACTCTGGATTGTCATAGTTTTTTGTCAGGCCCCTGGATCCACAGTAGACAAAGAAGTGAATCCAGTGAATCCGGGGGATGAAATGACTCGAATTTATCTTGGAACCCGCAACGAATTTAATCAAAGAAGAAGCAGAAAAATCTGAAATCACTTGTATGATAGTGCTAAGTTCTCACCTCAGCATGTTTGCAGTAGTCGTGAGTGTGAGCCCGCATTGATGCGATAATGACACGATCGCCGAAATAACGCGGCCAAAGTTCAGCGCCTAATCTTTGACAATAATACCAAAGATAATACGGTGACATAATGTTCGGCCTGCTGCGGTGACGCTAGTAAAATCATTGCAGGCGTTTTGTACCGAAATAGGGCCGCCACATACATGCGAAATCGTGTAACGGAATTAGGCTTTCGTATGGATATACGAAAGATCCGAGCGGAATTGTATTGGTATCAAATCCATACGAAATACTTTCCGCCTGGAATAATTCCGCATGTATGTGGTGGGCCATATAAGGTAGCAAAATTTAGCTATTTTTTTTTAAAGGGTTCGTTGTATTGTAGCTGTCCCCTTGGGCTTGGACAGTGACCGTAGTTCAACAACAATAGATCTATTGTGTCCTCATTTACTGTCCGTCGCGCGTCGGTCAACGCCGCGCCGCGCCGCGCCGCGCCGTGATAACTATGCGAGAGACCAACCATTCATTTTGTCGTACGATAGTCATACATACCAAGTAAACGCCAAACCTTAAACTTACATAAGTAGGTAGATATACAGCATTAAAAAAAATGTTGTGTTATCGATTATGTGTGTTCGCGTTCACGTTCTTGTGTGAACACCTTGAATTAAAATCCAAATAAAATCGAACATACGTCTACAATCTACATTTTTCAAATTTAAAAATTGAGATGCCGAGCATGATAAATAAATAATTATTTTGGACATTGCCACACAGATAATATTGTAGTCCCATTTCAAGTATCATAATCTAGCCTGAACTTGTATAATGATGACAAGACAACGCTATAGAATAGACCTATAGATACAAACATCCATGATTCGGGAACAAACATGACATGAAATGATGCTAGAGATCTATAGATATGAAGACGTCATCAGTCGGCGCGATATGATGTGATGTCATATCTAACAATTATTAAAGGACACATAACAGACGCGACGCGACGCGAGAGAACGTTGTGGTCTGAACTACGTGTTTATTTATTCGTTGGGTCTGAAAGAGGATGTAGTGACAAAGATAGAGAAAGGTATGTTTAGATGGTTTGGTCATATGAAAAAAATGGATGAGAGCTGATTAGCGAGTGCAATCTATAAGGCAAGCACATGTGGAAATGTTAGAAGGGGACGGCGTAGACGTACATATACGGACCAAATTGGTGACAAATTAACTTAAAAAGGGACAGGTCAGATCTACCCGAAACCGACGAGCATGTATGAAAGGACTAATGAATGTGGAGGATGCAAGAGAGGTCTGTCAGGATCGATCGTAGCAGGTGGCGTTCCGTTGTCTCTACCTACCCGAGTGGGAGACAGATATGAGAATATGTATGTACGTATGTACGATGCGACGTCACGTCGACGCAAAACATTTGTCCTTTAACTAGAGAAGAGAATGGGTGGAGATGGGAGAACACGAGTGTCAGAAGGGAGGACGGCCGGTGGAACACGACGATATCAGAATGGCGGAGAGAGACGAAGGTCGGTAGACAGGTTATGTCGTTGGTCCAACGACATAAATGGAGCAGTATCTCTACTATTATAAAACTGTAAGAGAAGTGTGTCTGCACATTGAAGATATTTACAAAAAAAAAAGTTACGATACGGTTTTTAGGTGTCCCTGACTCCAAATCAATAATTTTTCTTTTTTTTTTGGCTATTGTTTGTTTTGTTCGCGCATCAGGCGAAAACTACTGGACCACTTTTGATAAAACTTTTTGTGTTTGGAAGCTTATGTTTAGACTCAGAATCTGAAGAAGTCTGAAGTCATTTATCTATATAGCTACGATGACGGGAACTCGTGCGGAAGAAGTAGTGGTAAAAAATATTAGTGTAATGTAAATAAACAATTTATAAGATGTTCTTCATTTCAAATGAATAAATAGTCATCGAGCCCATATTGAACAAGTAGCAAACTATAGAATAACTTCACTTCGGTAATATTTCGGGTAGTTCGGTAGGAGTTGGTGTATTTTTAGCCCTTTAATAGGTATTAATGTATGTTAATATCGATTTAACTATTCGAATGACGTTTGTAAACGCTTCCTGAATACTTGAATGTCCATAATGTCATTATACCTTATCTCTACTTAGGTATAAATATATGTTAGGTTGTTATACTAAAGTGACGGTTTTTAAGGGGGATGATAGGGGGGCAAGGGTCAGGTTACCTCCGCCTGCTTCTGTTCCCTTTGGAGAGGATAACAGTGGGTACAGGCAAGTGCACCCTGGGCGTTTGTCAGTGGCTTCTCCTTGTGAGATTTCACTGCCTTATGACGAGTAACCTGACACGGGGGTAGGGAGTTTCTATACGTGTCCTTCTTTCGGCAGAGGGCACAGTGGAGGAACAATTTATACTACATCGCCGTACAATCGGCAAGCACATAATGAAGTGCTTTTAAACCGACTTCATTCTGACTTGACTCGAAGACATTGACACTACGATGGAGGAGCCATTATTTTAGAATTAGAAGATGGATGATAGTCTTTCTTTTTGATATTCTTATGTTAGTCCCATAGAGTTAAGTTTGATGGCCTTACGAAACCGTCAGCCTATACTTATAAAGAAGGAACAAACAGGTAGGCGAGTCGTCTGCCTGTTCGTTCTCTGTTGGAAAGTTTATCTCTTATTGATGATTATTGATTAGGATTCATAACACTATTCCGGGAGAATGCAGTGGCTAGTGTCGGGAGCCGGGACCTCGTCACACGCAGCGACGCGACGCCTCCTGACGCAGTTCACATTCGAAGAGGAAGCGGCCCATCAACCAAACCTACAATCTACGCTAAACCGACATACCACTATCCGCCCAAGCCCAACTATACTTACGCTAACGAGCGACCTTGTCATTTTTTTAAATGACTATCAATCTACAAATTACAGTTTACGGACATCACAAAACCCACGAAGATATTAATGGCATAATATCAAAGGGACGGGGTGCAATTAGCGCGGAGCGGACTCGTCACCGTGAGTCGCGAGTCCCGCGCCTTATATAGAGGCCGCGCCGGGGCCGGGGACAGCCGCACAGATGTCGTCGTCGGTGGTAGCGGTCCTGGTGGCGGCGGCGTGGGCGCTGGTGGGCGTCGGCGCGATGCCGCCCGGCGTCGAGCCCGAGATGCTGGAGCTGGCGGCGGCGCTGCGGCAGAGCTGCGTCGACGAGACGGGCGCGGACGCGGCGCTGCTCGGCGCGGTGGACGCGGGCGGCGAGCTGCCGCCGGACCCCAAGTTCAAGTGCTACCTCAAGTGCACGATGGAGTCTGCGGGCATGCTGTCCGACGGCGCCGTGGACGTGGAGGCGGTGCTGGCGCTGCTGCCGCCCTCTTTCGCCGCGCAGATGGAGGGCATGATGCGCGGGTGCGGCACCCGCCCCGGCGCCGACCTCTGCGACGTCGCCTTCAACACCCAGAAGTGCTGGCAAGACGCTAACAAGGCCGCCTACTTCATCATATAGACCGGCTCCCCGTGAGGCACACGACGACACTGCAGACCCGCCCTTTATCCTAATTATTAATCACTCTGTCGACGTATATGCACGTATCTCTTTTCTAAATAAGTTTGTGAATCACTCCTCGTCCGTCCACCGGTTCTTACTGGGGCCGCAACGCAACGTGTAGATCCTGCAGGCATTGCATCCTCTCTCAGAGAGTGTAAAAGTAACAACAACACAAACAGGTAGCGGACGTAACCAGTGTTATTGAAATAGTGAGTAAGTAGATAGTTTTGTATTCAGACATTGATTGACAGATTTAACAATTAATTAATAATTATAAGAATTACACAAATAAATACAATGAAGTATAGCTTCTGTGTCGTATTATTATGTGGGTTGTCACATTGAGATAATTTCCAGATCATGTTATTAGCGTCAAGCTATGGAATGGATCATAATAAAATAACAATTACAGAAGTGAACCTACGCGGCCCTATAGATTGGATTAAAATGTACATGTTTATTTGGGAAATAATTGCAGTATACCTTTCAACAGAAGGAATAGCTTTAGTTTCACTACATAGTGATAGTATAGTTTGGTACAGAATGCTTATTCATCATCATCATCATCATCATCATCTTCCCGCCCTTATCTCATTAACTTGGGGTAGGCGCATAATGTCGTTTTTCTCGTGTCATATCAGCGTTCATGCTTGTTATAAAAAGATATCTCCAACCAGCTAGGGTGTACAATTTTAAATGTTTTGAAGTGTACTAGTGTAAACCAAATGTAAACACAGTTTAATACCTTTTTATTGACATAGGATCCAATTGAATATTCAATTTATTTTGGTAATTTTGGTATAGTATAACATAATATAATAACCAAATGCGTGAACAAATCTCAGCACACATAATCAAAACCTGCACTCAACAACTAATATTAATATAGGCACCAAAGTGTCAAGTAATTGTGTTATCATATCAAAGAGCTGAAAATGATAAACTATTGTGACAACATAGTGGTTGATAACATATTACCTAGTTGAATACTGTAACATTATCCGTCTCACTCACACACATTGCCTGTTCTGGGAGGGCAGGCGCGAGCGCAACACACACAAAATATTTTTACTTTAACTTTAACTTTTTTTTTACACTATTCTTGATTTAAATAAAATAATCATCAAATAACATAGGACATAGGTACAAGACTATTTTTTGTGGTATTATTTCATTAATAAAGTTATTGATAAGTTTGGTTTGACTAATTTGAAGGCAATCTTATTGGAATTGGACATAACATAATAACATACAATCATAGTACAAATAAATACAGTTCCTACGAGAGTAACGGTGACAGCCGTCACAAGCAGTTACACTCCAAACCGATCATTTGAAACTCTACCGAGTCACATACCGTCTTCAAAATATTAATTTAACTTCACTTTTCATTTGTATTTTTAACGGACTTCAAAAAAGGAAGTTTCTCAATTCGACCGCATATAATATACAGGTTGGAAACTTAAGATGGGTCACAAAGGGCAACTACCAGAAGCATTATAGCTACAAGAAAACGTTCTTAGGAGACTAACCCTAACTTTTGGAGTATTTCAGCAATATAATTTTTTAACTTTTTAGTTTTTTTTAAGGTGGTTTTAATTTTTAGGGTTCCGTACCCAAAGGGTGAAAACGGGACAGGAAAAATATTGGTCAGAGTGTCATCTAAGGGGTTTTAATTTGGGACCAACTACTGGAAGCCCGGTAGCTCAGTCGGTAGTGAACCTGCCTGCTGCGCCGAGGGTCGCGGGTTCAAATCCCGTAAGGGACAAATATTTGTATGATGGATATGAATATTTGTACCCGAGTCATCGTTTTTTGTACCTATAATCATTGTCTAGTCATCATAATACAAGTCCAGGCTAGATTCTGGTAATTTAAATGTGAATAGATAATTTCTGTGGCAATGTATAAGATATTTATAACTATGAAATCGCGAAAAAAAAACAGCTGTTTCATAAATTTTGGTCGAGTAGCTATTGAAATTTTCTGTGGAACAGCTTTATATTTTTCGCGATTTCGATGTTGGCTCTGTAGATGAAAGTTATTCAGGTTGATGATCTGAAGCATCCTGTTCCATATTTATATTACACCCTGTATACAAGTGTAAGGAATATCATTAACCTTAAGGCGCTGACCTATTGCCATCGCTCGCGCGATCAGAAAACGTGTGTCCTATTTTGGTGCGATGCAATCACCGTCCCTTGCCTATTCCCGCTCCTTGGTCGCGCGAGCGCCATTAGGACATTCAGTACTGATTCGTATGTTTGATCAGACGATCGATGATCGCACGACGAAAAAAGAACAATTTGATTGCATCGCATGACCGCACGATCTTCAATAGGACATTCCGCAGATATGAGTATGTTTGAACGTACGATCGGACGATCATTTTCGTCGGACGCACGCATGATCGCGCGAGCGATGCCAATAGGACAGCGCCTTAAACTACATACTCTACTCATCAAATCATACTGAACAACTTATACCATGGGATGGGAGTAAACCTATCAGAACAAAAAAAACCAATGTCACATATGTATATGTGAGTTGAGTAGGCGCTGCAGTTTACTATAGTTTAATAGTTGGATTTAGTTTGGATGGAACAGCTGATTTTTTTTGCACTGACAGGTTTTATCCCATAGTAAAAGTTGATCCGTTTGATGGGTACAGTATGTAATGTAGTTTAAGGTTACTGATACATATTTTTCTTTTATTTAGTAAATTATTACATGGGTTACAGTGAACACTTAATAACAATTAATTCCGTTAAACCAATTGCTTGGTTTGTCCGTGGGAGCAACAATCACGCTCAAGCTTATATAACTTCTTAATTTGTGTATAAGTAGCTACAGAGAACGTTGCAATACAATAATTTTGCTTTGTGCCTGTCATTATACATTTTTAGGGTTCCGTACCCAACAGGACCCTATTACTAAGCCTACGTTGTCTGTCCGTACCTATTTAGGGCTGTATCTTTTGAACCGTAAGAGCTAGATAGTTGAAATTTTCACAGAATGTGCGATTTGCTAAAAAATAATAAAAATTGCAAAAAATTTTTTATTAAAGCGGGTTCCTCATACAAAATACTAGTTTTTAGCAACTTTTTCTCTTCTCACTCGGCACTATTGTAAAATCGGTAATACATTAAAGCGTCAAACTTGGTGTGATTATAGAGCAAACTGTACAGTATGACCACAAATACTAAAAACCGGCCAAGTGTGACTTAAAGATCCCATAGAAAAAATATTTTTTTTGTAAGTTAATAATTATGTTGTGTGGTGGTGTGGTACGGAACCCTCAGTGCGCGAGTAGTCCGACTCGAACTTTACCTGTTTTTATTGGTATTTTCTTAGTTCTTAGGTAACGGTGTCCAATAGGAATGTCTTGCACCCTTACACCCTGTAGTATCGAGACTGCAAGGCTGTCAGTTCAGACGCCGCGCCGGATCAAGCGATCAAGCAGAAGAACAGATATTAGCTAGTATTTACATAACGCAACGCAGTGCCATGCCAGTGCCAGTGCAGTGGCGTAACGTAACAGCGCGCGCTGGCGGCCTGGCGCGGGGCAGGGATACTCAGAGGTTAGCCGCGCGCCACACTCACCTTCACCGAGTCCAGCGGGTACATGATGCAGTGCTCCATCACGCCAGCGATGGCCCCGGCGGTCATGTGTGTGACGGAATTCTGGGTCGGGAGGGTTTCATAGTCCTCAAAGTTCATAATACTCACTCAATACTGATATTTAACACAAATAAAACACTGATTTAGGTCAAATATATGGGTTTCGCATGTATTCTACCGAATTAAGAGTATCATTTTTGCTACACTATTTTCGTCATAAGTCATCTGAAATTTAGAACTATCAAAATTGATTCCACAAACGCGACAAGCACGCGCGGCGGTGTGCAATTTTATGTCACAGATAAGAAATCCAGTGTTGCCAAGTCCCAGCCAGTCTGAATCGCCAAAAATCTTGGGCCAAGTAGCCTAAGGTCGCCAAATTTTTTCCCCGGGTAATATAACCTAAATTCGCCTAAAAATACAGCAAATTGGCCAAAATAAATGCAATATTGGCTGCTGTAGTGTCTGTGCGAAGCGTAGTGAGTCACTTGCCTCAGGCCTATGACAGCTTAGTTCTGGTGTAGCCGTTGTGGCGCTGTTTCCCATCGTCCTCATTGGACGATGATACATTGTATCATCGTCCAATGAGGACGAGATACAACGCCATATTGAACTTACAACAACAGCAGCCTCATGCCGTGTTGTTGCGTCAGAAGTTGCGTTATATCTTGTGATTTTCCTGGTATTTTAGCTTGAGTTTAGAATCCTTGAGAAGCCTCAATTCTTCTCCGTCGTATGACATAATAATATCGTTGAATAGTTTGTTCCTTGGTCAAATATCCCTATTTTTGCATCCTGGAATCAGTGTATACATACCTATAGCTACAAGTTCTATACACATTAGTTTGACGACAGAACGCCACAACGGAAACAATGGAACTAAGTGCAAATTTCACTGTCGCATCTGTAGCTTGCTACATATCAGTAATCTGTGACTTGCCTGCCGGCCGTTGTCGGGTACGGACGTGCGCGCTCCGCATACCCTACCTGCCCAGTTATCAACAGTAAATGTGTACTTATTTAGCAAACCCTACAAAGTGGCGACGACGGGATCTTATTTTACGTAAGTGCACACTGTATTTTACCCGGTTTTGAAATAAAAACAACGGTGAATGGCATTACATTTTGAAATTACAGCGATGTTATAATATACATGTTTCCCGCAGCAGAGCAGCATAATTATGTTCACGACTGTGTTCCCCGAGGGGGTTGTCAGCGATATTCTGAAAACTCTGAACAAAGTGAATATCTTTTATCAAAAATAACGTTCTATTTTGATTTAAAAGAACAATAACGATGATTCATTATAATTTATCCACAGGGGTTATCATGGTACTCTTTTACTTTCACCGTGCTTAATTAAATATCCACGGAGGCTATCATGTATTCACTATGCCTATTTCATTAGTTATCATATCAAAAAACATCCGATTCTTAGTTTACGCTGTGGTTGACAATATATTACAGTGATTATTTTTCTTTTCATGAACGATGACCATCAAACGCTGGAGGAAAAGAAGAAGAAGGAGACACCAGGAAGATGGGCGGCTGCTGCGATCGAGCTCGAAAGAATATACCACAAATCGAGCACCTGTTCGAACGAATCCTTAAGGTCATGTACAATATATTACATACATGTTTATATAATAACCTTACGCTCAAGCAATAATCCTACGGGATAGGCAGAGACTACGACAATGACTATTTCATAATACGAAGTTATTCAGCTAGATTAAGGAGTATGTACCTATATACCTATCTGTGCAAGCCGCTTGATTAGGACCTCGACTTAACAGTTGACGCCGTCTGAGGATCTAACAAAGTCCTTTCTTATGAAATTCCAGAGTTTGATATAAGAACGAGATAAGAATATAAAATCGTAGGAGTATCGTAATCGTGACTCTGTCTATGTTACCTACCTACACATAAATCGACGGAGCAGTGATTTGTACCCTATGGCACTCGCGTACCGTTAAAGGTTAAACTGAAGGTCGGTCGGTCGGTCAGTCCGTCGGTCGATCAGTCAGTCGGTCGGTCGGTCGGTCGGTCGTTCGGTCGGTCGGTCGGTCGGTCGGTCGGTCGGTCGGTTGGTCGGTTACGGTTACGGTTGTGGTTAAGGTTAAAGGTCAGATATTTACGAGGACTACTAATTGTCTGGTTACAATGATAAACAGTATAAATTATAGAAAACAGGCAAATAATAACATCTTGATTATATAGTGTTATTATAAATATGGTGTAGCGCTGCGTACGTATAGATACTCGAGTGGGTAAATCGGTGCAAAACAGTAGCCAATGCTCAGAAAATTGAACACAAATACCTACCGGATGACATAAGGTTTCCGCATAGGTATGTCAGTGTAAAACTATTTTTATATTCAATCACAATCAATATTGTTTGTACCTTGTTATGCTAAGGAGTTACTTGCAAAGTTGCAACTATTTAACAAGGGGGCAAAAAAGGGATTTCTTACAAATTTCCGTTACAACTAACTATACTATACGTCTATCTTAGCGATTCATTATGAATTTAATTCTAAATACGCTGTTGAATATGCTATATCTTTTGCACCGATAGTTACTGACTTGACTACGTACGTAGTCCAGTATAACATAATATACATACCACTTTATACATACCTACCGCATATTAGGTTCCAAGCGCGAGTCACGCGAACTAAAAGGCGATAGGTATAAAGTGCCATGTAGGTAAAACTACAGTAGTTAAAGGACCATGCAGTGATTAAACTGTAAGTAAAAACTAAAAGGTCAAGCAGATGCATCATACATGCGGGGATATGCAGGGCCATGCAAAGTCATGCAAAAATATACAACTGCAATAGTAAAAGGACTATTCAATAACTAAGTTGTTAGTAAAAACAGAAAAGTCATGCAGTTACATACAATGCCATGCAAGGCCATGCAAAGCCATGCAAATATATGCAACTACAATAGTTAAAGGACTATTCAGTAACTAAGTTTTTAGTAAAAACAAAAAGGTCATGCAGTTTCGTACATCATTTGGACAAAGATCATTTCTCTTCATGGGTCCTCATTTATATGGTCGGCTACATAGCTTACAAAACCTCCTCACGCTAACAAAACACCATTGCAAAAAACGCATCCGTGAATGGCTCTTCCAACAGACCTATGACACTACAGAAAAGTTTCTCGCCATAGATGCCTAAACTAGAACACAAAGAAAATATTGTAGACATGTAACTATATGATATATTGTAGAATCGTAGACAAGCACGAACATGCAAGCACACATTTACATGAAAACATAAAGTCACACGCGCACACACACACACGCACACACACACACGCACACACACACACACACACACACACATGCATACATACACACACACCCCCCCCCCCCCACACACACACACACATACACACATCTCCACCCACACATACGCACACACGAAAACTGACATACACTGTAAATCCTTTGTAAAACCTACAAATAGTTACCTTGTTTATGTTCCTTTATAACATATTTCTTCAGATTTTTGTAAACATTTCATTTTGTTTAATATATTTCATAAGCAGATTATGTATCACGTGTACTCACGAAAGAGCCTAGCCTTCACACACCAGGGAATCCTCGTGTGAAGTCTAGTGTACACCCATTATGTAACAAACTTTTTTGATACAATAAATGATTATTATTATTATTGATTATTATTAAGTTACATACAAGGCCATGCAAACCCATGCAAATGCAATGGTGACAGGACCATGCAGTTATTAAACTGTTAGCAAAATCTAAATGGTCACGCAATTATAAAATTATATTGGTTAGAGAACCATACAACTATCAGGTTATAAGCGAAAGCTAAAGTATCATGCAACTATTAAATGATAATAATTATGTGTAATAGAACCATGCAACTATCAAGTTGTTAGCGAAATCTAAAGGGTCATTAAACTATGATATGGGTTACAGAACCAAGCAACTATCAAGTTGTTAGCAAAAGCTAAAGTATCCTGCAACTATAAACTGATATGGGTTATAGAACCATGCAACTATTAAGTTGTTAGGCGAAAGCTAAATTATCATGCAACCATGCAACTATCAAGTTGTTAGCGAAAGCTAAAGTATCATGCAACTATAAAATGACATGGGTTACAGAACCAAGCAACCATCAAGTTGTTAGCGAAAGCTAAAGTGTCATAAAACTATAAAATTATATGGGTTATTATTATAACCTATAGAATCATGCAACTATCAAGTTGTTAGCAAAAGCTAAAGGGTCATGAAAATAAAATAGTTACTGTACTAATATTATATAATTATACATGGACTATAATAGCAGTTAAAAGTCCTTGATTGCAGTGGCTGGCGGTTACGCAGAATATTTTAAGTGCCTAAGTGTATGTGCTTATGACAGACTTACTCTCTTGTCCTTACTTCCATAATTTTATAAATCGTAAATGATACGATCCAGAAGCAGTAACTCTGACCAGTATTTATCCAAATGAAATAAAAAAAGGAAAGGAAGGGAAAGGATAGGAAGGAATGAGATGAGATGAGGGGAGATCGAACAGAATCAAATAAAAGGAAAGAAAGGGAAAGGATAGGAAGGAATGAGATGAGATGAGAGGAGATCAAACAGAATCAAATAAATGGAAAGGAAGGGAAAGGATAGGAAGGAATAAGATGAGATGAGAGAAGATCAAACAGAATCAAATAAATTCGAGTGAAATTAAATGAAATCAAATCAATTCGAGTGAAATCAAATGAAATGTTAAAATCTTTTCATTGAAAGTATATGGTCAAATTTATAGTCCTAAAGTCGTTTTGGGTCGTCATATTGCGTGCAAATATTAATGTGACATTAAAATATTATTTGAGCATCCGGTGCATATCCGAAATGTTGACGAAGCCTGAGGGAATTACTTAGTCTCCTTTTACGACATTCATATGTTTGGTGCTATTCTAAGCCGGTCATTACACGGCCATTCATAACTACTTAAAAGTGTCATTATGATACACAAAATGCAAAGGACCGAATAAAAATAAAAGCTATGCTTATACTATCGAAACTATTACAGGCCATGAAAATTAGTCAAAATTTGACAATTAGCAAGCAGAGACTTTCGGGTTCAAATAATCCTAAACGAGCCATAAACTAGCCATAGGCAAATCTAAATGTAAAACTAAAAACTATGGGCTATTAAATGTCTAGAATAAATAAATATTGGACATAAATATAAAATAAATAAATAAGAGATGATAAAGATCTATGGAATTTGAGCAAATACTAGAGCTATATTTTATGCTGTCAAATGGAACATTTGTACCAATTTAAGCCACGTGACCCAATAGTCACAGTCTTTATGTAGGTACTAAAATGCAATGATAAACAGCGAAAACATAGACTAAACACTTAATTCTAATTTGCAACGAAATTGAACACACAAGACATACAATCAATTATGCAATATTCCTATACCTATATTGGGTATTTTCTGAACACCTTTTGTTTATCATTCCATAAAGGTTATTACAGAAACCCGAAACATGAGGCAAGCATTATAGCTATCTAGCCAATAATAATATACTACTCGAAATCTGTCCACAGGTACAAGGAGCGTATCACAGTGAAATTGATTTCGACGCTAAGTGCCATGGATAACGATATTCTAATAAGACATAATCAAAGTTTGTTTAAGTACTCGTAACAAATTATTTCGGAATGGCCACTCTTTTCAAGCACCACCAATATTGTCCAAAATAAAATGTTTATATATAGCCAGAGAGTAAATCAAGGTATAATTCATACTTAATGAAAATGTTTTGTGATCAAATCCAATTACCTACTGAAGTAAAAATTGGATAAGGCATGTACAAGTACCTAATTAGTAATTATGAGTAGTCTTGCTAATACATTTGTAGTTCAAAGGTACACTTTTTATAGTAACAATGTGAAATCTCACGTTGGTTTAATAAAACCAGCTTAAATAAAATTTATATTTTTACATTGTTCTACGTACGGTTACACCTAGTTGGATTTTATATAAGTACCTAACAAAAATAAACTTAAATACAAACTTAACAAATGTAACAAAAGTACATAAACTGTACTATCCTACCATAGTTTTAAAAAAGTACTTAGAATGGAAGTTGATTGCGATTTGTCAATCTTATCTTGCTGTTTGCTTAACCAATCCTCACTCCTGAAATAATGATCACAGTTCACAGGTCAAGAGGAAAATAAATTAAGGTTTATTAATTTAATTAATAGTGTGTCATATAAAGTGGGACTAGACTTTCAATTTTACGCAATAAAACGAAATGTTGTAATAATACAAATGGTAGTTAAAATCTTGAAATATTATGAAAAGGAAAGGGATAGTCTAGACTCTAGAGTGGTAAGCTTAAGTTGAATGTAAATGCCTATAGGGCTCAGTATTGGCACAGAGTACTATGGTAATGGAAAGCTTTTAGTAACTATTAAAGAAATGAAATTAAGCAGTAAGAAACGGAACCTTTAATAATCAAAGATTATCAATCATAACACATTATTATTGTTATGTTATAGCGATGTGCATAGTGGAGTTTCTTGCGCCGTTTCTTCTCCCAAGCGAAGCACCTTCCGAAGCGGTGGTAGATTCATATAGAAATATATAAAATATTAAGAAAATATAAAATAAATGCAAGCTGTAGTACTACTGACTTTATAATAATAATTATATTAATATGTACCTGTATCGCTTATAGTTTTGATATTAAGTGTACTGTTACAAAATACATCTTAAATTAAATTAAAATAAAGAAGGGATGTAGTGTCTGTGCGAACGCGTAGTGAGTCACTTGCCTGCCGGCCGTTGTCGGGTACAAACGTGCGCGCTCCGCATACCCTACCTGCCCAGTTATCAACAGTAAATGTGTACTTATTTAGCAAACCCTACAGCTGCTCGTGACGAAAAATATATTTTTTTTACAACTGCAATCTCTACTCACAATTACACACGGCGACAGATCAACCTACCCATAGTTGAACTCTATGTTCATGGACATAAGGTCGAACTATGGGTAGGTTACATACACGTACGTTATGTGGTACATAGTGTGTTGTAGTCTACAGTTTATGCAGTCTGCGATAAAAAAATCATATAATTTTACTTACAATAAGTATAATAATTCAGATTTTTCTTAAAATAGCCTAAAATAACCCGAAAAAGTAAGGTTATCTTAATATAGCCCAAAATCGCCTATTTTAATTTGGGATATAGCCTAAATGGCGACCGGTCGCCAATCGTATTTTTTGGTCGCCGATAGACCCCCTGATATAGCCTAAAAGGCAATAAATCGCCTAACTTGGCAGCACTGAAGAAATCTTGTCATATCATTCATTCATTCGTTTATAAGTTCTTCCATTCGAAAAGGCAATGGGATCTATTCTTTACAGCCGGTGTCTTCAGTAGGTAGGTAACTTTTTAATCTGTGGTCAACTTAGACAATTTAATAGTATGGACACGTAACGCGTGTCATTCTCCTACCTTTTTACTTTTTGCGGGGGGCGAGGTAACATGAAATTCGCAACTTTGGATTTTATTCCCTATAACTTTAGATTCTAATTTTAAATGTTAAAAATCATGAAAAGTAGTCTCGTGTGAACCCCAAACGTTCTAAGTTCAAAATTATTGTTTCGCAATTATAGGCTGTCTCGTTTAGTGATAAGGTATAAAATTGAATGTAAATGCGCAAGATTAATTGATCTAATACCGTGGCAGAGGGGAAATGCTACCGCAAGGCCAGTCCTTACTATAAAATTGTCTAAGGCGGTCAATCTAATCTTGTAAGCACGCCCTGCACTGGTAGCATGCACACCCGCGATAGCCGTGATACGGCTTTATCACGTCTTTTATCTCGTTCTTTTGCGCGCGAAAGAACGAGATAGAAGACGTGATAAAGCCGTATCACGGCTATCGCGGGTGTGCATGCTACCAGTGCTGCATGAGTAGCATGCCACCGTGATACAGCGCTATCACACCTTCACTCTCTTTCTATTTGAGCGCGAACGAACGAGATAAAAGACATGATACAGCCGTATCACGCACGTGTAGCATGCTACGGCTTCTGGGGGAGGACAATCGCCTTTTGGCGGGTATTTCTGATGCGGTTTCCAAAACTATTAGTAAGTATATTTGTACCATGGTCGCAGACAAAAGTGCGATTTTTGAAAATCATACGAGCGACTTGGCAGTAGAAAATGTCGAAATTACTATGGAGATTATGCATCTTTCTACTGCTAAGTCGCTCGTATGATTTTCAAAAATCGCACTTCTGAAGTGCGATTTTTGAAAATCATACGAGCGACTTGGCAGTAGAAAATGTCAAAATTACTATGGAGATTATGCATCTTTCTACCAAGGGCGGATCCAGGATTTCATTTTGGGGGGGGCCCTCGCCCTACTCAGGCCGTATTAAGATATAAACAAATTAAGTTAGAGACACAGACCCGAAACGTCTTGTATACATACATAGAAAACTAAAATAATCAGCCCCGGATCTACGATTTTTCCGAGGCGGGGCAAAAACATGAGATTAGCGCCGGGCCCGGGCCCGGGCCTCTACAAGAGTGTAGCAATATTTTTTTCTTAGGGAGGCCAGGTCCAGGTTGAGTGGTTGCAATAAAACGTTTAACATTGAGCGAGCGAAGCGAGCTCGAGATTTTACTGCAATATGATTAGGTCGAGTCAGAAATTCGCAATATGATCGGATTCTGCGATAGGTAATTTCAATACAACAACAAAACCAAGAGCGAGCGAAGCGAGCTCAATATTTCACTGAAATATAATGAGATGACTGCAATAAGATCAAAAAGCAAGAGCGAGCGAAGCGAGCTCGAGATTTCACTGCAATATAATGAGACGACTGCAATACGATCTTAAACTGAGAGCGAGCGAAGTAAGCTCAGATTTTGTCACTGCAATATAATGAGATGACTGCAATGAGATCTAAAACCAAGAGCGAGCGAAGCGAGCTCGAGATTTTACTGCAATATGATTAGGTCGTGTCAGAAATTCGCAATATGATCGGATTCTGCGATAGTTAATTCAATCAAATCAACAAAAAAACCAAGAGCGAGCGAAGTGAGGTCAATATTTCACTGAAATATAATGAGATGACTGCAATAAGATCAAAAAGCAAGATCGAGCGAAGCGAGCTCGAGATTTCACTGCAATATAATGAGACGACTGCAATACGATCTTAAACCGAGAGCCAGCAAAGTAAGCTCAGATTTTGTCACTGCAATATAATGAGATGACTGCAATGAGATCTAAAACCAAGAGCGAGCGAAGCGAGCTCGAGATTTTACGGCAATATGATTAGGTCGAGTCAGAAATTAGCAATATAATCGAATTCTGCGATAGGTAATTTCAATACAACAAAAAAACCAAGAGCGACCTCGCTCGAGCTCGATATTTCACTGAAATATAATGAGATGACTGCAATAAGATCTAAAAGCAAGAGCGAGCGAAGCGAGCAATATAATGAGACGACTGCAATACGATCTTAAACCGAGAGCGAGCGAAGCAAGCTCAGATTTTGTTACTGCAATATAATGAGATGACTGCAATGAGATCTAAAACCAAGAGCGAGCGAAGCGAGCTCGAGATTTTACTGCAATATTATTAGGTCGAGTCAGAAATTCGCAATATGATCGAATTCTGCGAAAGGTAATTTCAATACAACAAAAAAACCAAGAGCGAGCGAAGCTAGCTCGATATTTCACTGAAATATAATGAGATGACTGCAATAAGATCTAAAACTAAGAGCGAGCGAAGCGAGCTCGAGATTTCACTGCAATATAATGGGATGACTGCAATACGATCTTAAACCAAGAGCGAGCGAAACAAGCTCGAGATTTCGTCACTGCAATATAATGAGATGTCTGAAATCAGGATCGAGCGAAGCGAGCACGAGATTTTTTTGCAAAATTCTCAAGTCGATGCAATTTTTTTTTTCCATCATGATTTTGGCGCCCCCTAAACCTGTCGCCCGGGGCGATTATATAATTTGTATAATCCTAAAGATTTCTGACCACAGCCTTGTTTTAATCGCTCGCTTCGCTCGCTCTATGTTTCTGTTTTAATTATTGTACCTACACAGGTACAATAATTAAAACAGAAACATAGAGCGAACGAAGCGAGCTCTAATTTTCTCCGCTCTACTAATTGGTTATGGACAGAGCTCAATCAATCTATGCCCTAGTAAAGTGCCGTCATTACTCAGCCTCGAAATTCAATGCAATCCGCAGAGGTCCGTGGGGGGGGCCATGGCCCCCTGGGCCCCCCCCCTGGATCCGCCCTTGCTTTCTACTGCCAAGTCACTCGTATGATTTTCAAAAATCGCACTTCAGGATTTTTTGAAAGTCATTCGCTGAGCTCAGCAGTTGAAAATGTCAAAATTATAATGGAGATATGCATCTTTCTACTGCTGATTTGATTTTCAAAAATCATACTTCTGGAGTGCGATTTGTGAAAGTCAAATCAGCAGTAGAAAGATGCATATCTAAATAGTAATTTTGACATTTTCAATTGCTGAGCTCAGCGAATGAGATTCAAAAATCACACTCCTGGATTCTGTTTCTCTTCTCATCATAGCCAAGTAGTAATATTGGCAAACTACTGGCAAACTACGAGCTCGCTTCGCTCATTTCACTCTGGTTTTAATGTTTGCAAACATAAACTAGTAGAGTTCTTGAACAACCAAAATCTAGTCGTAATGCCGAAAAATTTCAAGCTCGCTTCGCTCGCTCCAATTTTTAAGTTTTACTGCTGCTTGCGCAAAAGAAAATTATGGTCACAGCTCTTTCAAATTTGGAAAACGCTTCGCTCGCTGGCATATGTTAACAATTACCTAATTAAAAAAACCCAAGTTAATTATTTAAAAACCGAAGAATCTTTGCTGGCACAAGTCCTTTCTTTTCTACAAGCCCGCAGGCAAGCTGCATTTATTAGAGGCGGCCAAATAATTAGCCCTGGGGCGCAATATTTGGAAATACACCCTTGCTGGACCCATGAACTAGGTACTTACGATATGGGCTGGACCGGGGCGGTGCCGGTGGCGGCGCGGCGGCTCTGGCATTCAAATCTAATTTTCACCAAAACGGCGTTTGACGCCCTTCGAGACTATAATATACTTACCTACCGTTTACGGTAGTAACTATTAAATAATCTGTGCTACAAAAAAATAGATCCCAAAAATTATGAATTTATATTTTTAATTTATATTTACCATAAATCATAACATAATAAGGTAAGGTCTAACAACATTCGCTGAAACTATTTTAAGGGAATGATGATGAATGATCAGACCATCAAACTGAACAACTTTCTATATGGAATCAAATTTGAAATCGCAAAAAAAAAATCAGGTCTCCCATACAAAACTGCAAACGTACCTAGGTATTGCACGAGGTATTGTACGAAGCAAGTAAAAGTTACACTTTTTAAAACTTACTGCCAGTCATTTTACAGGTGCGGTCTGTGGGTTGACTACACGCGGAGGACATACAACGCCCTGCGCGTGCAGTATAACAACGCGTTCAGGGTGCTGATGGGGCTGCCAAGATTTTGTTTTGCGGAGGCGCACACTGATGGGTTCCACGCGATAATGCGAAAGCGGTGTGCATCTCTGCTGGGCCGTATGCGCAGCAGCCCCAACACCATCCTGCGCGCGTTGGGAGACAGATGGGACTCCCCAATGCTGCAACGCTGGGTGCGCTTGCATGCCACCTTGTGATTGCCCACATCTTTGTTGGATTGGGAATTTTTTGTAATTATTATTTTCTTTTTTATAACTAACATATTTTGTAAGATCATTGTTACTAACACTACTATGGATCTGAGTCATCTGATAAATAAAATGATTTAATTTAATTTTAATTGCTATGGGACAGCAGTTTTTTTTTTTTTTCGAGATTTCGATATTGGTTCCATACAGAAAGTTGTTTAGTTTGATGCATAGACGAAAAGTTCGCAAAGTTCTACGGTTTGATGGTCTGATCATCCCCTTAAAATAGTTTCAGCTAATTTCGTTAGACCTTCTAATTATTACTCTCGTGATGCCATCAAAGAACACTTAAAAATAATCAAAGGGAAATTGATAAAGTAACGAAATACCTATAGTTGATAAAATTACCTAATTATTAGCTCCGCAGGGCGTTTGTTCTCATTAACTTGAGAATTAGAAAAGTTAATTATCAGACACAATCTTTTAATGAGAATGTATACTTAGATTAAAGAAGATTAATGACTAATGTTAGGTAGGTACTAGGTACCTAATGAGTGTGAAGCATTATAATCAACCAGTTATAGGAGTCGTCGGCTGTCGAGTGTCGGCACGGCCACTGCACAGTGCACAGTGCACAACGCAACGTCAAGCAACGTCTCGTACCTACCGTGAGACGCGACGGTCGACGCCCGGAGTCTCTGAACCTTGCTCTGCACGAAGCCGAGCGCAGGCGCAGCACTGCAGCACTGCACGATGTCGAGCAGCACCAACCACCACGAGAACCGAACCCAGCAGCCGCAGCACAGTCGCGCGGTCACAGTCCCATATCTGATATGCATCATTTGTTTCTTTTCTTGTAAGCTTTTTTATTCCTTTATTTTTGTTACTGAAAATATTAACATTTATTTTTTGCGCTCTCTGCCTGATTCCCTTCCTGCTCGCTCGGCGGCCAACGACCCCTTGTGCGCCCATATGCAAAAAATGCAAGAGCAATTGTTCTAATAGAAGGTCAACAACATTTCCTTACCCTGATCTTGTATCTGAAGAGGAGTTAGCCAATACAGAAAATTTAAAAGATTGATAATTGTTTAATTACCTACCCCTTCCTCGAGGTCACCCCCCCCCCCCCCCCCCCCCACACATCAGGCCTTTTTATAAAAGAACATGAAACCAACTTTAAATACTCCGGGAAAATTACATTATTCTCTTACTTATTGAGTATTTCGACAGGGGTGGTACCTATTACTTTGTAATAACGAAGAATTAAAAAAAAAAGTAATCGAAAATATTTTAAAAATTGCTTTCTTGGGGTTAGATATGAGGATAATACTGTATCATTTGAGATATACTTTTAAAAAAATGATTCAATGGTATCGTATCTGGAGGAGCCCAAACTTGGTATGTTTTGAAAATGATTTTTATTTTAATTTAAAACAACTGAATGAAATGTAACGATGTGATATATTTTTAGGATAAGCTCAAAAATCCCTTTCATTTGATACCCCACACAATAGGTTTCAGAACAAAAATTATTTTTTTCCATGCAAAAAAAAGATGACGTCATAACTCCTCTCTGTATTTTTTTATTTTTTGGTAGGTACTACGGGTCAAATGGATTTATGTGGACCAAAGATCAGTCGCTTCGAATTTCATGCTTTTAACACCATTTGCAGCATTTTACTGAATTTCGAAGGCGTACCGCCAGGACTAACCGTCACGATACGATACGGTATCGTTCCATCAACGCCTACGCTCAAAAATCACTTGTGTTATATAGTCATAGTCATAGTCAAATCATAATAGTTTATTGCTTCATGTGGTTACATAAGGTGGACACATAAAAATAGGGCGCACATGAACCCTGTAGATAAGGGCACTGCAAACTAAATGTAGTTACAACTTATTCATTATTAACTTAACTTATTACAATATTTATCTTATTCATTATTGACATATTAGGTACTGTATTGTAATACATATTGTTATACATATTACTGTAAATGTTTAAAAATGCCATCTTAAGACATCAGAAAAATCACTAGATCTAGTGATTTTTTGATGTTTTAGGTGGCATTTTTACAATGACTGTAACATGTTTAAAATTAATGATATTTGAGTCGCGCGCTCGTAGAGAAATCACACTAGAGTTGGTGCATTTGGTTCGGCATTCTCTTATACTACATTCCTTGGTTCGGAGCAGACGGATGCGCGGAGCAGTTCACGGAGGACCCCGGTCTCTCTGGACCCGGTGCGCCCGCTGGCGGTAGCGTCCCGGCGCTAGGGGCCCATCTGTTCGAAGACCCGCCCCAATACCAGCAGATGACCTTTGACACGAAGCACCGCGGCGGCTACAACATCAGCAAGTGCACCAACGACCTGTTCAACTGCTGGGAGATAATAACGCAAGTACCTCCTACTCTGTTCATATCAATATCCCCGCCTGCGATACCTTCCTAATAACATTAAAATTATATTTGCTCGAATAAGACCTTGTTTTTCTCTTTTCAGTTAATTATAATAATTGTTTTTTTGATGCAGTCGGGTTTTTTGGTTTTCTTAATAATTAAGTAACTTTTTAGTTTTTTTGAAGGCGGTTTTAATTTTTAATATTTCGAAAACATTTTGGCACTCTTCAGACCAGATAAATAAATAAATAACGCTCACAGGCACAATAAATTGTAATGATCCCAAGGTAAGCCTTATAATATTTAGGCCAGTCATTTTACGGAGTTTTGTTAGGCGGGGTAGGGAGTAATTATTAATTGTACTTTTAAACTGTAACCGGCACCATTTAGTGACAAAAACACTATCATAAACCAAATCAAAAAAAAAATTGCTACGCAACATATAAATCAAAATTGTGTGTCCCAGAAGGCTTTTAAATTATTAATATTAATACCAATGCACCCATTTGAATTAGATTTAACAATATACATTATTTTTGATCAATAAAATATGCATTAAAATTTAAAAAAATATTTATTTATTAGAGAATACGAATGAATTTTTCAAAACCTTCTAAGTAGACAAAAATATTTACACCATGTTTGAAGTATGTATGATGGTAAAGCCTTAAATTATGCGCAAAAAAAAATTATCATCAGGCTTTTTTAGAACGAGACAATATCTATATTTTAAAATTGGAACTGTTGCAGACGTATTTTTTTTTTAATTTTGTTACATTCTTAAGCTCAAATTGGCTCTTCAATATTATAGCGAAAAAATTCAATTAGTAATTAGTCCCGGCTCAAACCGTAAAATGACTGGGCTAATTAGGTACTTAGGTATTGCAGGCGGGGACAAACCAAAGGTACGTACAAACGTTTTATAATTCTTCTTTGTCCCCGCCTGCGATACCTACCTAATAACATTCAAATTATATTTGCTTAGTGTTGTTATAGCTGATTATTTGGTACTTCTAATGAATCTGGAAAAAATACATGTACACATCATGTTAAAATTAAAAAATAGCAGGACTGCAACAAGGTAAAATAAAATCGGTCAAGTGCGAGTCGGGCTTCTCGCGTACCGAGGGTTCCGTACCACACCACTACAAGATATTAACGAATAAAAAAAATGTTTTCTTCGGGTCAGCTAGAGACCGACTCGCACTTGGCCAGTTTTTATTATTTGTTGTTATATTGTAGTTTGTTCTACAATCTCACCAAGTTTGATGCTTGTATGTATTACCGTTTTTACTATAGATTGAGAAAGAAAAATGGCTTGTAATATCCTCATACACGAGTAAAAAAGATTTCTTGAAATAAGAAATTACGTTTTCTTCAATATACAAGGTGTTAATGAATTAACGCAAAACTAGAAAGTAGTTTGCATAGAATCGAGAGCAGAATCGAATTGTTTCAATATTGGAAATTTTGTCAAAATATAAAGTAACTAGCGATCCGCCCCGTCTTCGCACGGGTGCAATGCTGATGTTAATAATAGGTACATATAAACCTTCCTCTTGAATCACTCTATCTATTTAAAAAAACCGCATCAAAATCCGTAAGATCTTAGCATACATAGGGACAGACAGCGGGAAGCGACTTTGTTTTAGATGTGGGCGTCCACTAGGGTTGCCAACCCTACTATATAATATAGTATCCTACTATATTAGGGGCCCTACTACTATAATTCTGACAAAAATATATAGTAGGCAAAACTACTATATTTTGATGAGCAAATAATTTATAGAGAATTTAAATATACGGACCAAATTGGCGACGTGCTTAAGAAGGGCCAGAAGTGCGATTTTTGAAAATCATACGAGTGACTTGGCAGTAGAAAGATGCATAATCTCCATAGTAATTTTGACATTTTCTACTGCCAAATCACTCGTATGATTTTCAAAAATCGCACTTTAGGTCAGATCTACCCGAAAATGACGAGCATACATGAAAGGTCTTATGAATGAGGAGGAAGCTAGAGAGGTATGTCAGGATCGTAGCAGGTGGCGTTCCGTTGTCTCTGCCTACCCCAGTGGGAGACAGGCGTGAGAATATGTATGTATGTATGTAAATATATTGCTCGTAGGTCCAATAAAAATGACCAATAACTTAACATTATTTTAACAATTTTCTATCTCTTCATCACATTTGTTCCATAAACAATTTTCTGCTAAATATACTACTGAAAAGTGACAACAAGTTTTCCTAAAGTCAGATTTATCATTTCTTTTACAAATTATAATTATTATTTCTGTATCAAATCCAGTAACTTCTGCGTTTACAGGATGCATTATTTTCAATAACGAATACGAAATAGAGAAATGATTGTTCCTTAAAAATAAGTACTTGGTATTCAAACCAAAAAGTAGCAATAAAATATATTAAAAAAAAAAAAAAACGAAAAATACTATATTTTTTCTTATTTTTTCCCGATCTACTATATTTTTTCGGGCACTAAGGCTCGAAATACTATATTTGGTCTAAAAAAAAAGTTGGCAACCCTAGCGTCCACGCAAGAAGGGTCCAGTTGTCGGATTTTGAGTTAAAGTTAGATTCGGCATCTATATCAGTCACATAATCATATGGAATAATAAAAAAGGGGTGTTAAAATGCCGACAACTGGACCCTTCTTGCCTGGACGCCCACATATGTAGTGATGATTTATTTGTAAAATTTTAAAATTACTGAACCCGATGTCACCCACCGCACGGGCACACCACCCTACTTACTACCAAAACAAGATTATTAAAATGTCTATGAGTACGTTAGCGTTTTCATTAATTGCTGAAATGATAACAAATCATTTTTGCCTCAAAACTTAACATACGAATAACTTTATAAGTATCAAAATAATGAAATTATTGTTCCAATCTAATTATTTTGTTATAAATCAGTTGGGGTGTATGAGACACAAGACAATTGTCTTGACTGAAAGCAAATTGCATTGAACCAATAATATGGCGCTCTCATTTATATCGAAGAAAACGTAATTTCTTATTTCAAGAAATCTTTTTACCCATGTAGGTATCTAAAACCTTTTGTAACTTGATGCTCAAGTGAGCGCCATAGAGGCATTATATTTCATTATATTTTTTGCAGGCCGGAAGAATTTTGCTACTACACAACTAAAATGCATGTAGCCACAACCATGTGCGACCGCATGCGTATCTACTGCACCCATAATGGCTACGACGCGGACGGTGCGTTCTATAATCATAGAAATATTAATTTACTACGTAATCTATAATATGTATATTATATGTAGGGTGTCAAATTAAATGAGACACTTCAGACCATCAAACTGAACAGCTTTCTCTATGGGTCCAATATCGAAATAACGAAAAAAAACAGCTGTCCCATACATTTCAGTTGAGTTATGTTTGTAGTTTTGTATGGGACAGCGTATTTTATTTTCGCGATTTCAGTGTTGGTCCCTTATTAAAAGTGGTTCATTTTGATGGTCTGAACTGAAGCACCCCTTTAAGTAATTTACACCCTGTTTTATGTAATTGGGTTTGACGACATACAATATCTATATTTTATTTTGATCGTCTCAATAAAAAAAATGTTAGAAAATAACGCTAAACTCCCATTGACTTTTTAGTTTGGATACTATTTTTAATCTAAACTATTATAAAACTGTAACAGAAGTGTGTCTGTACATTAAAGATATTTACAAAAAAAAGATTACAATATGGTTTTTAGATGTCCCTGATAATAAATCACAAATTTTTGGATTTTTTGTCTGTCTGTTTGTTTGTTTGTCTGTTTGTTTGATTGTTTGTTTGGGTGTTTGTTTGTTCGAGTATCACGCAAAAACTACTGAACCGATTTTGATGAAACTTTTTTGTTTGATAGCTTATCATCTGACTTAAAATCTGGTATATAATAACAAGATAAACTTTAAAAAGTAATGAAACGTGGATGATGTCAGAACTCATTATTTAGTACA
Organism: Agonopterix subpropinquella; assembly: GCA_922987775.1. Classification (NCBI taxonomy): domain Eukaryota; kingdom Metazoa; phylum Arthropoda; class Insecta; order Lepidoptera; family Depressariidae; genus Agonopterix; species Agonopterix subpropinquella. The sequence goes on from OV277713.1 coordinate 89,043, forward strand.
AAATTGTTCATACAAAGGTCACGTTTTGACGTCCGATAAAGAGTTGATTGAGTTGATTTGACTAGTTGTCAAGTAGCCTATTATAGTACTGTATGCTATGCTATGATATAAATAGCGCCTCGGAGCTACTACGCCGACGACGATGGCTTTGACTACGACACGATCACACGACGCCGACGACCGACGACCGACGCCGACGGTGCGTTCTATTATACTATACCAAAGACTATACAGAGTTGTTTTTTTAATTATTCTGTTTTTTTATTTTAATTTGAGCTTTTAACCCTGAGGTTATGTCAGCCCCATCGTGCCTTAACCTTGTATTGACTCTACAAATCAATAAAATGAAAACCTAACACTTCCTACCGAAAACACAACTAAACACTAGTACTATAAATAAAAAGGTACACCATTTTAGCCTCTCCCGACGAAGGGGCAGCTAAAATGGTGGCGAAAGGGCCTACATTCACAATATTTAGGGTTAAACTTTTTTTTTAAATACCACCCTAAAGCAAAGATTTATTTTTCATTCTTAGGTTTATCCACTTTCTGTGATTTTTTACAGTTTTTGTGAAGTGGGAAAGTTAATTCACATTTTATCATCATTAAAAAACATTATTCTTACAAAAATATCAAAGAAATGACATGATTTCAAAAAAAATCTATCTATATCTCTGTATAATCCGGTATTCCATACAATACCTAGGCAATGAATAGAATGCCTAAGGCGTCCAGGCAATGTATGAAATATTATTTATTTTATACTTTGCCTAGGTATTCTGTGCAATACCGAATACGCAGCAGGTAATGTGTATAAAAGACGAGGGCAGGGCAAGGTACTGCGACTTGTTTGCTTGGCTTGGGTGACAACTGGCCCTCTGAAATTCTGGTCCGGAGGCGAGTTGTCCACTTTGTGAAATGTTAGGCCCAACAACTGGCCCAAATACGAGTTTTTTTCTCTACCACCTACGCACTCCCTACTCACCCCTAGGAGTAGGAGTACGTAGTCGTACTCCTACGCATCCCCTAGGTGAAATCCCCAACTGACTCCAACTTACCCCCTACGTACCCCTGATACGCACCCCTGCGCTCCCTTGATAGAAATAGACAAAATAAACGCGTTGGAAACATCGACGGACGGAACGTATACGAAAGAAGGACAAACATTAGCGACCCCCATGGCTGTGGCCATGCTAAATTTTTTTTATTTTTATTTTTATTTTTTTATTAACTATTGGTTTGCTCTTGACCTCAATCCAGTCCTCAGGACGAAGATGGGGTCGTAGATGTAGCGAGCTAACCCAGAAGATGCCTATTCACTCGTACTTTAAAGGAATTCGGGTTGTAAGTACTCGGAAATACTGACGCAGGTAACTAAGGCATTCCACTCCTTGGCTGTGCGCATTATAAAAGATTCAGAAAGGCGCTTGGTGCGGATATGTGGGATGTCAACCAAGAAGGGGTGATATCCCGCGCTGCGTCTGGAAGTCCGATAGTAGAAAGGGGAAGGTGGGATGAGCTCATGCAGCTCTTGGGCACACTTACCGAAGTACAATCTGTAGAAGAAGAAGTAAATTTACGTGTTTCGATGCTTGTAAGGAAAGGAGGATTGGCATATTTGGCATCCATTGGTTTATATCCATGCTACCACCTATTTGTTTTTGATTAAGTACCTATTGTTATCTATCTCTATGCTGAATTTCAATCCAATAAGTGCTATAATGAGTGAGTAATTGAGGCGGGGCACACAGACAGACAGACAGACAGAATGGAATAAGGGTTGAGACACATGTGACGGCGACCGGTGGAAGGCGCGGCGGCCGGCGACCGGCCCATATAAAAATGTTATTTAGGGTGTATATTAGGGTGAAATTGATATCATTGGCATCCTTTTAAACTAAGAGTCTACCCATCAAACTGAATAACTTTTACTATGGGAGCAAACCCACCGGAAAATTAAAAAAATCTGCTGTTGCATACATTTGAGTCGAGTACGCATTGCAGTTTAGTATAGGACAGCTGATTCTTTAATTGTTCCGATCGGTTCGCTCCCATGGTGAATGTTGTTCAGTTTGATGGGTAGACTCTTAGTTTCAAAGGATATCAATTTCACCCTGTATATACAGGATGTCCCAAAACTCAATGTCAAGCCGCAAAAAGGAGATAGGTGAGCAACGATATCAATGTACTGCTTTCATGTCTACGTAGGTGAGTTTATAACTCTTCAGGAAAATATACCCAAAAAAATCCATGTTTGATAGTTTTCGAGATTTAGTAATTTTTTTTAACATTGGAAAAATCGCCGCCCTGCTCTCAACTGCTGCGATGTATACGATGTAACTACTACAATTTTTTTCATGAAAATACTTGTTACGCAATCCAGAATAACCTTTTCAGCGGACCCAATTCAAAAATAAACTTTTTGTCTTAATATTCTACACAGCTATTGTTGTATCGAAATAAATGAATTGAACTATAAGTTTTTACAGAAAACACTTTTTTCTGTCAGACTTCTGCGGTAACAATTTTTTCTATGTCAACTTTGAGACTACATCCTGTATAAAAATCTAAGGGTATAAACCTTGCGAGTAATTTCAAAAGTTGGCCAATTTAATCAAGTTTTCAAATAGTATCACACTTGGCACTTCCTTTTCTAAAAAGTAGTAATCATTTTTTTTCTCATCGAACAACCTCATTTCAAAACAATAATTTTATACTAAAATACATGCAACGCCCCGTAATATTTTACTATGGAATTATTGGTTTCAAATCGGGTTGTTCTGCAAGAAAAAAATTATTACTACTTTTTTAGAAAAGAAAGTGCTAAGTGTGATACCATTTTGAAAATTTGATTAAATTGGCCAAAATTTGGAATTACTTGCCAGGTTACCGCCATACATTTTTTATACAGGGTGTAGTCTCAAAGTTGACAAAGAAAAAAATTTTACCGAAGAAGTCTGACAGAAAAAAGTGTTTCCTGTAAAAAGTATGGAACTAATAGTTTATTTTTGAATTTTGTCCGCTGAAAAAATTTTTGTGGATTGCGTAACAAGTATTTTCATGAAAAAAATTACAAATTTGTAGTATCTACATCTAAAAGTTGAGCGCAGGGTGGCGATTTTTCTAATGTTAAAAAAAATTACAAAATCTCGAAAACTATCTGACTTGGAATTTTTTAAGTATTTTTCCCTGAACAGTTATAAACTCACCTATTTCCTATTTGCGGCTTGACGTTGAGTTTTGGGACACCCTGTATAATGGATCGGGTCGCCTCCAAAGCAGGTTTTTTATTTTTCTGGTCAGGCTGTACCGTACCGTACCCACATCACATAATAAACTACGTTAATATTACAGATTACTTGCACATATTTGACGCTCGGGAGTATGAATGCGACTACCAGGGTGACTTGAAAACTCGTCGGCGCAGGGGTTCTGGCGACCGGATGTACGTGATGCCGTGGAGCGCTCCGCGGCCCGGCATCGCCCAGCTGCAGGCGCTGCGCCTCCAGATGCTGGGAAACAATAACCTGCCCCTGCCGATGCCGTCGCCCCGACCCGACACCGAGCCCGACCCCGAGAGGGACGCGGCGGCGCCGGCGAGTCCGCGCTGAATCAACGACAAGGACAACTCTACTCTACTTCCGACGACCGCTTACTACCACTTGACAACTGTATCTATAACAATTTTGTATAAGTAGATAGCAGTTTTATGCAAAAGAAGAATGGCAAAGAAGTTTGGCGGACCGCCATGTAATTTGAGACCCAGACTTAGAGGTCCCGTACATGAATGAAACATAGTAATACGTGTAGAGTGAAAAAAAACGAACAAAGAATCTAATCAGTTGTAACCTGTAGAACTTGGGGGAAAGGTATTTTTCCTTATACTTAATACCTTTTGTATCAATTGTGTGAAACTCATAATCTTTCTTATTAGATAGTCCACTCAATCTTGTACGCATTCGTTGTGTTTATTTTAATGAATATTCGCGATAGCCGTACAATATTCTGATAATGGAAGAAAACGAAATCACACACACTATCAGTTCAACCAAGCCAAATCAAGTTCCGTAAGGACCAAAAAATAACTCAGTGATGATAATATTAGATGAAAATAGTTGTCGTGGTTGCGTTGTGCTACGGTTTTTTGATGATTTGTCCATTGTACTAGTCATTTCTACTTTGAATCCGGACTTCTGGAGGATGGAAGTTTTCTAAAAAATGCCTTAATTTTTTCAATTTACTATGATAATGATGACCGCCGTCCTGAACGGCTTTTAGCCTTTTAGTTTTCATAAATAATGGCTAGGTCCAAAGTAGAATGGCAGATTTGGACCCAGACATTTTTTACGAAAACTAAAAGCCATTCAGGACGGCGGTCATCATTATTATAAACTGAAAAAAATAAGTCATTTTTTAGAAAAATTCCATCCTCCAGAAGTCCGGATTCAAAAATATATGACTAGTACCACCGCCGCCGCCGCTGCCGTCGCTGCTCAGGGAGGTTTCCTCGCCACCATGCCCTCAACGATATCGTCAGGAGGGCTCTCGTATCTGCCAACGTCCCGTGCGTTCTTGAGCCACGTGGTCTCAGCCGTGCCGACGGCAAGAGGCCGGATGGCTTGACATTGGTGCCCTGGCAGAAAGGCAAGTGCCTTTTATGGGACGCAACGTGCGTCAGCACTTTCGCCGCCAGCTACCTGAGTCGCACGTCGCGGACGCCTGGAGCGGCCGCGGAGCTGGCTGCCGTCAGGAAATGGGACACGTACTCGGCCCTGGTGACCGATTATCTTTTTGTACCTGTCGCTGTTGAGACCACGGGGGTTTGGGGTGCCGAGGCTAAGACCTTCGTTGCGGAGGTTGGCCGTCGACTGAGGGAGCGAAATTGTGACCCCCGTTCCGGGTCGTTTCTGGTGCAAAGGCTAGCCATAGCTATTTCATGGCAATGCAACGCTGCTCCTTTGCGCCGGGATCGACCAGGGGCGGGTTATTTGACTGAGCTTGTATTTCATTGTTTTGACGAAGCATGTTGCTGATTTATGTCTGTTTTTGTACCTTTGTTTTTGACGACGCTTGTGCTGACCGCTTTATTGTACTTTTAATCAAAATGTTATTACCTGAATAAAATTATCTTTACTAGTACAATAGACAAATCATCAAAAAACCGTAGCAAAACGCAACCGCGACAACTATTTTCATCTAATATTATCATCTCTGAGTTATTTTTTGGTCTTTACGGAACTTGATTTGGCTTGGTTGAACTGATATCTAGTGTGTGTGATTTTGTTTTCTTCCATTATCTTAATATTGAACGGTAATCGTGAATTTTCATTAAAATAAAGATTGAGTGGAGTGGACTATCTATTAAGAAAGATTATGAGTTTTACACACTTCATATATACTAAAAAAATATATATCATATAAGGAAAAATACCTTTCCCCCAACTTCTACAGGTTTTGTTTCACTCTACACGTAGGTAAGTACCTACTTATTACTAATTTACTAAGTTTCACTCATGTGTACATACATGAGTGAAACTTAGTAAATTACCAGCAGATATATCGTAGCAAACAAGGTGGTCAAATATTTCTAAGCAGATCTAATTTTCAATAATTTCTTTACTCATAACCAATCAAAAATATAGGAACGCCTAGAACATCAAATATATCGACGTAGTCAGGGTGGTCATAAACATCTGAACAGTTTCGGAAAAAACCTTACTCTGTTGTTTTACATTTTAATTTTAAATAACGTTGTAAAGAAATTATTGAAAATTTGCTGTTCAGATATTTATGACAAAATACACGTTTAGATATCATCATCATCATCATCATAGGCCTTTACATCTGTTGCAGATGATTTAATCAGTGTTTTTGGAGAAGCACTTTTTCTCATGGCTGTACAGTCCTATACGAGAGCCGCATACACGTCCACAGCCTCTACAATAGAACTGTACGCCGGTGGATGACGAAGGGGTTGTGGCAGCATTATGCCTTTTGTCACGTTTCTCTGCCAGGTGTGCGAACCAGGCTTCGTCATGAGTAGTCCGACCCTCTCCTGTTTTCCCTCTCCAGCCTCCTCTATTTTCCGCGTGCTCTTCCCAATTTGTGGGGCTGATTCCGAAAGTAATATTTACTGTAATGAATTTATTGAAAAGTAGCACTGCTCAGAAATATCTGGACACCTTGTATGCTACGATAATTATATCCGATGGCGACTGTACCTACGGGACCACTAAGGCTCAAATTACATGACCGTCCGCCAAACTAATGTAATTTGTAATTGTTAATTCCAATTACTTAGTTAACTATACTTTTTTGGTTACGATTGTTAATGTATACTTTGATTGCATTAGCCATATTTTATAATCTATCTATCTAAACCTAGATCTAAACTATTAAAAAACTGTAGATTTAAAAATTGAAGTTTGTTTGTTCGTTTGCTTGATCGAGCATCACCCGAAAACTACTGAACCGATTTTGATGAAACTTTGTTTGATAGCTTATGATCAGACTTAAAATCTGGTATGTAATTTGTGCGGACGAAGTCGCAGGTAAACTCTAGTATTATAATTTAAAAAATACGTGCTTTTACCCGCAACTTCATCCACGCAAAATATATACCAGATTTTAAGTCAAATCATAAGCTGGAAGCTTCACAAAAAAAATTTCATCAAAATCGGTTCAGTAGTTTTTGCGTGATAGGTACCCGAACAAACAAACACAGACGAAAAAAAAAGATCCTCAATCTTAATGTTATGGAATTCATGTCGATTTGTTTCTCATAATCTCTAGATTAGAGTGGTAGGTATCATTAATTATACCTCATCTAAAAACGGAGTGTCGCGTATTGCAGTTGGCGCACATTAAAATATGTTGGGTTTTTTATTTTTTATCTTTTGTATCAACATCTAAGGCGCATCATACACGCATTTTTACCAAATCTATCGTCTGATTACTGTAATAAATTAAATTATGTTTTTAGAGTGTAATACCATCAATAAACGTTACCGTTTGGTGGGCCTACCCATGACAGGACGTACTAGGCAATGTCCGTTCGGGGAAAAGGTCGTACAAGGAATTCGGGCGATGGACGTTTGGGGAAAAGGTCGTAACTGACCTGATCCCACTGAACAACTTTCCCTAAGAAACCTATAGGAAATTCGTAAAAAATATTGGGGTACGAACATTTTTATATGGAGCCTGGGATGACGAAACCCTCGGTGCGCGAGTAGTACGACTCGCACTAGAATTTGTTTTGTTTTCGTCGGTTAAAAAATCAGCTGTCTTTTTTCATTTGATCTTATTATAAGCACCTATAGTAAAAGTTGTTCAATTTGATCACTGGCCTGAGCCACCCTTGAATATTTCGAAACGGTAAAAATATAAACCAGTATATACACCCTGTATACCCTTCGTAATATGCTGACACTTTTTTAAGGGGATGGTCAGACCATCAAACTGAACAACTTTCCCTTTGGGACCAACATCGAAATCGCGAAAAAAAAAACCAGCTCTTCCATACAAAACTGCAAACTTATTCTCGCCGCATGTATGGGACAGCTGATTTTTTTTCGCGATTTCGATATTGGTCCCATACAGAAAGTTCTTCAGTTTGATGGTCTGATCATCCCCTTAAAAAAGTGTCAGCATATTAAGTAGGACCCTATTTAGCCACGAACGTCGCTGTCTACAAACAAACAGACACTGTTGGAAACATCTACTGAAATCTAAAGTTGCGGATTTCATGCTACCTCGTCCCCGCGTGATACCGCTGTATCACGCTATCGCGGGTTGGTAGCTAGGCAGATCGTGATCCCGTGTGACCGGAACCGGAACGGGCTTAGACCTTGTAACTATGGACGAGTTACGCGTGTAATTCTACTAACAAACATTTCTGAATATTTTTGCGGGGGACGAGGTAGCATGAAATCCGCAATTTTGTCCGCTTCCTTTCTCTTTTATTTTGCGCGCGAGCGAACGAGATAAAAGACAAAATTTGGCAGCTGGATATGTTAAATGTCGCTCGGGTTGGCGTACTAGCCCCGCAGAAGCCATAGCAGCTGTATCACGTCTTTTATCTCGTTCGTTCGCGAAGGTGTGATAGCGCTGTATCACGGTGGCATGCTATGCTACCCATGCAGGAGGCGGTATCTTCCCTTGCAGTACAACAAATAAAACAACGCAGTTACCGATGAAAGCCATACTTTACTTACTATAAAATACAATAGTACACAAATATCTAAACTTAAAAGCTAACGCAAAATATAATCCTTATATTATTACAATATATTTGGTTCTCACTGAAGTAAATCATGTCATAGCGAATAGATAAAAGGCATCAGTAAACGTAACACCGCTCTGCTCTCATGACGGTCACAACACACGGCAGCTATAACTATGTTGTTGTGCTCTTCTAACGCAGGCAAGTTGATAATTGCTTCCTCTCACTCGCACGCAGGAACGAGACGCGCGTATGTAATTTTGCGTGCGTAAGAAGAGTACAGCAACACATTATAGCGGCCGCCTGTGGCGAGCGTCGTCATGACATCACATCGCTACAGAAGCCGCTTCGACTCACTCTTTCAGTTCCTTGAACTATCACTTCTATACACACCGCGTAGTACCTACCTACTCTAAGTCATTATATATTATTATGTAGTCATTTATCCATCCATTAAATTAAATATTTAATACAGGTTTGTTTTAACTTAGTGTTTTGTGGAGGCGAGACCGCCACGCGCGCCGGGTGTAACGTTATGAATAAATTATTGTTTTTATTGTAATGAAAATGTCTTATGCATTGACTTACAAACGAATGGTCGCCAGGTCTCATACAAAATTCTCTAAAAAAGTGTTCCAGACTAACTTACGTAAACGTAAGTACGTTTTAGTAATATTAAACAACTAAAAACATTGAAACTGTTGAAATTAAATTCCTTTCTCATTTTGCTTGTGTAGTTTTTAAAATTTTTACAGCACAGCGGCACGGCACCACAGACGTGCACGTAGTCGGTCCATCAAACGAATACTGGCGCGTAATTGTTACTCTTTATGCGTTTTGTTACTCTTTTGGTTCGGAGCACTTTTGAGCGCGGACCCAACGTCCAGTAGTTGGTAAGTCAATGGTCTTATGTAATAAAAAATAATTGAATTTTATAACTACATGTTATATTTAAAGTAATAATTAATTATTCTAATCAAACTTAAATCAAAAAATACGATGACACATGGCTACTTTTATAATTAATATAAAATCTACTGGAAAATCGTTGTTTTTTTCTGTTTATTTATTACTGACCGAAGGTTAAGCCGGTCACCAACAGTAGAGTATATTCGACCGCGTCGTATTGAATAGGTATTAAGATAAGTACCCTTCCCACACCAAGACAGTCATTGACTTACTAACTACTGGACGTAGGGTTCGCGCTCAAAAGTGTCCGAATCTTAAGAGCACTAAAACGTTAAGAGAACCAATTATGCGCGAGCGCGCGGCGCGCGCCATGCCCCGATGGGGGGGGGGGGGTCGTATAGAAAAGAATTTCAGCATGATCAATGTTTTTAGTTGGTTTATATTACAACACGTACTTTGGTTTGTGTAGTTTAGTCTCGGACACTTTTTTCGAGAATTTGTATTAAACCCGGCGTCCATAGTATTCTACGTCAATGATGACAATGCATAGTTTGCGAGCCGGCCACACCGCCGCACCACTCAACACTAAGGTATCTACATTAGAGGATATCATTCGGAGCGCGCTCCATACAAACGAAGTCTGGTTATATTTTCAATTACTAACCAATTAAAGTCAATGAAATTTTTCAAAAACGATCTAGAAACTAATCTCTATTTTGTCCGATTTAAAGATTCAGTTTAAATGCCAGGGTTAATTTAAGATTCGTATGGAAATCTTAGAGGCACTGTAACTTTAAAACTATACATTTTAGCGAAAAACTGACATATTACAACCAGAGATATAAGTTTCTATATTGTTTTCTAAAAATTTAATTGACTTTAATTGGTTAGTATTGAAAATATAACCAGACTTCGTTTGTATGGAGCGCTCTCAGAATTATATCCCCTTAAATAAAAAACTAGACAGTGATTGTACAATGATGCGTGACGCTTCGTGGCGTGACGTGTGACGTGTGACGTGACACAGCGCAGCGTGCTATCGTATGACACAAGACCTGAAGCATGCCAGAGCCTCGAGGTACATAATGAATCGATAAACAAACAACTATCATCAGTTGTAGGCTGTGTACAGATTTGCGATTAATAACACGTTGTAGCAGTATGTCCGCAGTTGGCCCACACTACCGCACGAGTCACGAATACGACCACAACACCTCAAGAGTGTGGCCGCACCCTGCCGCACAAGCGTGGCCGCACTAGCGCACTTAAATGACCACACTACACGAATACGACCACACTGCCCTCAAGAGTGTGGCCACACCACGGCACCAATTTGACCACACCACCGTATGAATTTGGCCACACCACTGCACGAATGTGGCCACATCACCGCATGAATACGACCACACTGCCACAAGAGTGTGGCCGCAACCCCGCACAAGTGTGGCCGCACTACCGTACGATAGTTATCACACCACTGCACGAATGTGGCCACAACACTGAACGAATTCGACCACACCTACTCAAGAGTGTGGCCACACTGCGCAACGGCATATGGCACTGTGCACACACTAATAACTAATTATCGTGCTAAAGGTATAATCATCTCTCAGCCAAGCGCAGTTGCAATTATTAAAATTAATTGTAGAATAGAGCACGTTTACTGAAATTAAAACTTTTCATACTTTACAATAAATATTATGATAATATTAAGAGTCGTTTGATTTTGAACCTTACGACTGACATTTTAATTATTATTATTCTACATTTACAAATAAAATAATGACAGTAATGACATGCTCTTTAGGAATTATATCTATAAAGGCCAAGCCACACAGAGGCGATTTTGGAAAGGAAGCGAATATCACCGGACCCGCGCGTATTTCTGTGTGGTAGGGTACATACAAACTCGAACATTACCACCACACCACACCATACACAACAAAACACACAGAAAACCGAACGGGTCCGGAGATATTCGCTTCCCGCAGGTCGCCTCCGGCGCGCTTTCCCGCAAAACCGCACGGTGCCGCGCGCGCTCGAGCGCAGTCCGCTGTCAAGTGTCAACTGTGAACTGAATGTCCCCCTCGCTCTAGGGTTGAGCTTCATCTGGCAGCACAGAATCGCATTTTTTCACGAAATATTTTCCTTCCTCGCATTTCCTTTTTTTTCGCTCAGGTATTTGACTCGCCAGAGCGAGAAAGGTCGCCGGCCGCTTGCTGTTGCATTTCCGCTATCCTTCTCGCTCTTAGCAAATGGCTTTCCTTAGCGGCAGAAAAGGTTTAAAAGAAATGCGATTCCGTGCTGCCTGATGAGGTTCAACCTATACTCTCATAATACCAAACACTTCAATATACAGGGATTTTCGTTATTAGATCTGATCGAACCATCAAACTGAACAACTCTCTCTATGGAACAAATATCGAAATCGCGATAAAACATCTGTATTTTCATACAGTTGGGTCAAATAGCCATTGAAATTTTATACGAAACATCACCAATTTTTCCCGTTCTCTTCAGCCAGTGACAAAAAAGCGAGATCACTTCACTCGGTTATTATGGACACAGAATAGGTAATACCTATAGTATTATAGGTATAGTTGTACATGGACGTATTTCACGTACAGTCGGCGACAGGTCAACCTACCCAAAGTTGAACTCTAGGTCCATGAACATAGAGTTCAACTATGTGCAGGTTGATTTATCGCCGTGTGCATACGGCCTGTCCCTATATTGAAGTGTTTGAATAATCCTAAGAAAATTACAAACTACCTGATACAATCAGCAGCCATCAAAAAATTAAAAGCTTTACAAGTTTTTAAATCAATTAGTAGGTAATCTCAAGTTACAAACTCCGCCCCGAATCGATCAAGAATTTAATTAAACCGTCAGATTGTAATTTTTCTAGGATTACTATTTTATTTTACAAATGGCATGACATACCTAGTCACGCACAGAAACTTTCTTTTATTGTAGTAAAACAACTTTAGATGATTGTGAACACGAAAAGGCTTTTTTTAATCTATATAACCCTTTATCAATGAAATGAGGCGTTTTTCAAGAGCAGCAAAAACTGACCAGAAATATAAAAAGCTTGGTTTGGGGGCGCGACAATCGACTATGACCTTTAATGTCAGTGTTTCAAGTACAAAAATTAGTTCCGATGATTTTATCCAACATGGCGAGGTTTTTTATTTTTCTAGCCGGACTTTAAAAATAATAATCAGCAGATGGCGGTAGTAAATTAGACAAAAAAAAAACATAACCGTCCTTCAGGCGCAGTCGGGTAAAAACTGTCAATTTCAAGGTTAAAAAGGCTGATTGTCTATGGTCTGTTTATTTGAATGACGTTTAAATGTTCTGGTGTTGCCAGTAGATAAACTGCTCATTAACAATAGATACACGCAATAATACAGAAAATATAGAAATACGCTTAATCTCACAAAACTATTTTTTTAGTGTCACTGAACTATTTTTTTTTTTATGAAAACGCCCCATTACGTGATAATTTTATCGCGTCGCTAAGAAATCTGCTGGTATAAATTGTATATCTCAATCTATCTTATATTGTTATTAATGTATTTATGAATTTATCATTATCATATTACTATAAAACGAGCAACTCTCGTTTCTAAACCAAGTTTCCCAAAAAGACCTCCAACGATTTCAATGATATAAGAATAAGATTTTTGGAGCAAGAAATCGATCCAGTCGGGGATATTAGTTTTCCCACGACAAGGGTTACCAGATCCAAACATGAGATTTCCTGACAAAATCCCTGAATTTTCAGTTAATTTCCTGACATTCCGTTTCAATATGGTATTCTGGTATGCGGTAAGATCTGACGTTTTTGCAAAAGTGTATTGAGTACTCTTAAACAACGGGAAATAATTTTAAAAACAATTTGTGTGGAGATACTGGCGGAATTGAACATTTTTTGCAATCCAAGAACAAAGTGTGAATGTAGATGGGAAAAAAAGACGGTTCATAGTCTCTTGACACAATTCAATTAATTTAAAGAACACATTTTGCTAGTTAGTTATTTTCCTCTATGCATTTCAAAAATTCCTGACGAATTAAAATCTGTTTCCCTGACAGAGGGCCAAAATTCCGGACATGTCAGGAAAATTTCTGTCATCTGGTAACCCTACACACGACGGACGTCACTTATTAAATATGTTTCACTAGCTGCGACTGCGATAGATAATACAAAACAAAACGCAGGCACGTGGCTACGGCAGGGTGGAGCTGGGCACAGTCGGGCGGGGGGCACTGGGCAGTGGGCAGTGGGCGCTGGGCGCTGAGCGCTGGGCAGTGGTGGGCACTCTCTTGGGCACTAGAACAGCCGGGCGCGGCGCTTGAGCTCGTTGCGGCGCCACTGCGGCAGGCGGTAGAACTCGGCGCGCGGCGCCTGCAGGATCGCCTCGAACTCCTGGTCCGACAAGTGCCTCTGCGAACACAACACCATGCGCGTTATATAGGGTGTTACAAAAATACAAATAAATATTTAAGGGGTGGTTAAGAACATCATACTGAACAACTTTCACTATGGGACCAATATCGAAACGACGAAAAAAAAATCTTAATGTTCCATCATCATCATGCGGCTCTCTTGATGGTTGCGAACTGATTTGTGCAAATGATAAAATGAGGCTGAAAAGTTAAATTGATGTGTATGATATACAATTATTGTCCGCATGTCAAGGTCGTTGAGGTGCGGCCGAGCCTCGACGCTGCCTCGACTCTTCTTCAGTATGCGACACGCTTTAGATACTCGACGGCAGAGTGTGGTACAGTACAGGAGACATACTCGTACCTCCAGGTTGAGGCGGTCGACGGCGGTAGTTGGTGATGAGCAGCAGGTGGCAGGGGTAGAGCTTGTGTAGCATGTTGTGTAGACATACCTCCAGGTTGAGGCGGTCGACGTCGGGCGGGAGGCGGTAGTTGGTGATGAGCAGCAGGTGGTAGGGGTAGAGCTTGTGTAGCATGTTGTGTAGACATACCTCCAGGTTGAGGCGGTCGACGTCGGGCGGGAGGCGGTAGTTGGTGATGAGCAGCAGGTGGTAGGGGTAGAGCTTGTGTAGCATGTTGTGTAGACATACCTCCAGGTTGAGGCGGTCGACGTCGGGCGGGAGGCGGTAGTTGGTGATGAGCAGCAGGTGGTAGGGGTAGAGCTTGTGTAGCATGTTGTGTAGACATACCTCCAGGTTGAGGCGGTCGACGTCGGGCGGGAGGCGGTAGTTGGTGATGAGCAGCAGGTGGTAGGGGTAGAGCTTGTGTAGCATGTTGTGTAGACATACCTCCAGGTTGAGGCGGTCGACGTCGGGCGGGAGGCGGTAGTTGGTGATGAGCAGCAGGTGGTAGGGGTAGAGCTTGTGTAGCATGTTGTGTAGACATACCTCCAGGTTGAGGCGGTCGACGTCGGGCGGGAGGCGGTAGTTGGTGATGAGCAGCAGGTGGTAGGGGTAGAGCTTGTGTAGCATGTTGTGTAGACATACCTCCAGGTTGAGGCGGTCGACGTCGGGCGGGAGGCGGTAGTTGGTGATGAGCAGCAGGTGGTAGGGGTAGAGCTTGTGTAGCATGTTGTGTAGACATACCTCCAGGTTGAGGCGGTCGACGTCGGGCGGGAGGCGGTAGTTGGTGATGAGCAGCAGGTGGTAGGGGTAGAGCTTGTGTAGCATGTTGTGTAGACATACCTCCAGGTTGAGGCGGTCGACGTCGGGCGGGAGGCGGTAGTTGGTGATGAGCAGCAGGTGGTAGGGGTAGAGCTTGTGTAGCATGTTGTGTAGACATACCTCCAGGTTGAGGCGGTCGACGTCGGGCGGGAGGCGGTAGTTGGTGATGAGCAGCAGGTGGTAGGGGTAGAGCTTGTGTAGCATGTTGTGTAGACATACCTCCAGGTTGAGGCGGTCGACGTCGGGCGGGAGGCGGTAGTTGGTGATGAGCAGCAGGTGGTAGGGGTAGAGCTTGTGTAGCATGTTGTGTAGACATACCTCCAGGTTGAGGCGGTCGACGTCGGGCGGGAGGCGGTAGTTGGTGATGAGCAGCAGGTGGTAGGGGTAGAGCTTGTGTAGCATGTTGTGTAGACATACCTCCAGGTTGAGGCGGTCGACGTCGGGCGGGAGGCGGTAGTTGGTGATGAGCAGCAGGTGGTAGGGGTAGAGCTTTTGTAGCATGTTGTGTAGACATACCTCCAGGTTGAGGCGGTCGACGTCGGGCGGGAGGCGGTAGTTGGTGATGAGCAGCAGGTGGTAGGGGTAGAGCTTGTGTAGCATGTTGTGTAGACATACCTCCAGGTTGAGGCGGTCGACGTCGGGCGGGAGGCGGTAGTTGGTGATGAGCAGCAGGTGGTAGGGGTAGAGCTTGTGTAGCATGTTGTGTAGACATACCTCCAGGTTGAGGCGGTCGACGTCGGGCGGGAGGCGGTAGTTGGTGATGAGCAGCAGGTGGTAGGGGTAGAGCTTGTGTAGCATGTTGTGTAGACATACCTCCAGGTTGAGGCGGTCGACGTCGGGCGGGAGGCGGTAGTTGGTGATGAGCAGCAGGTGGTAGGGGTAGAGCTTGTGTAGCATGTTGTGTAGACATACCTCCAGGTTGAGGCGGTCGACGTCGGGCGGGAGGCGGTAGTTGGTGATGAGCAGCAGGTGGTAGGGGTAGAGCTTGTGTAGCATGTTGTGTAGACATACCTCCAGGTTGAGGCGGTCGACGTCGGGCGGGAGGCGGTAGTTGGTGATGAGCAGCAGGTGGTAGGGGTAGAGCTTGTGTAGCATGTTGTGTAGACATACCTCCAGGTTGAGGCGGTCGACGTCGGGCGGGAGGCGGTAGTTGGTGATGAGCAGCAGGTGGTAGGGGTAGAGCTTGTGTAGCATGTTGTGTAGACATACCTCCAGGTTGAGGCGGTCGACGTCGGGCGGGAGGCGGTAGTTGGTGATGAGCAGCAGGTGGTAGGGGTAGAGCTTGTGTAGCATGTTGTGTAGACATACCTCCAGGTTGAGGCGGTCGACGTCGGGCGGGAGGCGGTAGTTGGTGATGAGCAGCAGGTGGTAGGGGTAGAGCTTGTGTAGCATGTTGTGTAGACATACCTCCAGGTTGAGGCGGTCGACGTCGGGCGGGAGGCGGTAGTTGGTGATGAGCAGCAGGTGGTAGGGGTAGAGCTTGTGTAGCATGTTGTGTAGACATACCTCCAGGTTGAGGCGGTCGACGTCGGGCGGGAGGCGGTAGTTGGTGATGAGCAGCAGGTGGTAGGGGTAGAGCTTGTGTAGCATGTTGTGTAGACATACCTCCAGGTTGAGGCGGTCGACGTCGGGCGGGAGGCGGTAGTTGGTGATGAGCAGCAGGTGGTAGGGGTAGAGCTTGTGTAGCATGTTGTGTAGACATACCTCCAGGTTGAGGCGGTCGACGTCGGGCGGGAGGCGGTAGTTGGTGATGAGCAGCAGGTGGTAGGGGTAGAGCTTGTGTAGCATGTTGTGTAGACATACCTCCAGGTTGAGGCGGTCGACGTCGGGCGGGAGGCGGTAGTTGGTGATGAGCAGCAGGTGGTAGGGGTAGAGCTTGTGTAGCATGTTGTGTAGACATACCTCCAGGTTGAGGCGGTCGACGTCGGGCGGGAGGCGGTAGTTGGTGATGAGCAGCAGGTGGTAGGGGTAGAGCTTGTGTAGCATGTTGTGTAGACATACCTCCAGGTTGAGGCGGTCGACGTCGGGCGGGAGGCGGTAGTTGGTGATGAGCAGCAGGTGGTAGGGGTAGAGCTTGTGTAGCATGTTGTGTAGACATACCTCCAGGTTGAGGCGGTCGACGTCGGGCGGGAGGCGGTAGTTGGTGATGAGCAGCAGGTGGTAGGGGTAGAGCTTGTGTAGCATGTTGTGTAGACATACCTCCAGGTTGAGGCGGTCGACGTCGGGCGGGAGGCGGTAGTTGGTGATGAGCAGCAGGTGGTAGGGGTAGAGCTTGTGTAGCATGTTGTGTAGACATACCTCCAGGTTGAGGCGGTCGACGTCGGGCGGGAGGCGGTAGTTGGTGATGAGCAGCAGGTGGTAGGGGTAGAGCTTGTGTAGCATGTTGTGTAGACATACCTCCAGGTTGAGGCGGTCGACGTCGGGCGGGAGGCGGTAGTTGGTGATGAGCAGCAGGTGGTAGGGGTAGAGCTTGTGTAGCATGTTGTGTAGACATACCTCCAGGTTGAGGCGGTCGACGTCGGGCGGGAGGCGGTAGTTGGTGATGAGCAGCAGGTGGTAGGGGTAGAGCTTGTGTAGCATGTTGTGTAGACATACCTCCAGGTTGAGGCGGTCGACGTCGGGCGGGAGGCGGTAGTTGGTGATGAGCAGCAGGTGGTAGGGGTAGAGCTTGTGTAGCATGTTGTGTAGACATACCTCCAGGTTGAGGCGGTCGACGTCGGGCGGGAGGCGGTAGTTGGTGATGAGCAGCAGGTGGTAGGGGTAGAGCTTGTGTAGCATGTTGTGTAGACATACCTCCAGGTTGAGGCGGTCGACGTCGGGCGGGAGGCGGTAGTTGGTGATGAGCAGCAGGTGGTAGGGGTAGAGCTTGTGTAGCATGTTGTGTAGACATACCTCCAGGTTGAGGCGGTCGACGTCGGGCGGGAGGCGGTAGTTGGTGATGAGCAGCAGGTGGTAGGGGTAGAGCTTGTGTAGCATGTTGTGTAGACATACCTCCAGGTTGAGGCGGTCGACGTCGGGCGGGAGGCGGTAGTTGGTGATGAGCAGCAGGTGGTAGGGGTAGAGCTTGTGTAGCATGTTGTGTAGACATACCTCCAGGTTGAGGCGGTCGACGTCGGGCGGGAGGCGGTAGTTGGTGATGAGCAGCAGGTGGTAGGGGTAGAGCTTGTGTAGCATGTTGTGTAGACATACCTCCAGGTTGAGGCGGTCGACGTCGGGCGGGAGGCGGTAGTTGGTGATGAGCAGCAGGTGGTAGGGGTAGAGCTTGTGTAGCATGTTGTGTAGACATACCTCCAGGTTGAGGCGGTCGACGTCGGGCGGGAGGCGGTAGTTGGTGATGAGCAGCAGGTGGTAGGGGTAGAGCTTGTGTAGCATGTTGTGTAGACATACCTCCAGGTTGAGGCGGTCGACGTCGGGCGGGAGGCGGTAGTTGGTGATGAGCAGCAGGTGGTAGGGGTAGAGCTTTTGTAGCATGTTGTGTAGACATACCTCCAGGTTGAGGCGGTCGACGTCGGGCGGGAGGCGGTAGTTGGTGATGAGCAGCAGGTGGTAGGGGTAGAGCTTGTGTAGCATGTTGTGTAGACATACCTCCAGGTTGAGGCGGTCGACGTCGGGCGGGAGGCGGTAGTTGGTGATGAGCAGCAGGTGGTAGGGGTAGAGCTTGTGTAGCATGTTGTGTAGACATACCTCCAGGTTGAGGCGGTCGACGTCGGGCGGGAGGCGGTAGTTGGTGATGAGCAGCAGGTGGTAGGGGTAGAGCTTGGCGGGCTCGTGCAGGAGGTGCCCGGTCGCCATGTTGGGCAGCGAGCGCCGCACTCCGCGGCCCCCCGACCCGCCCCCCATAACCCCTCCGCCCACCCCCATCCCCACCCCATCCGCCGCCGTCTGCGCGCGCACCGACATCTGCCGGAGAACACATGTTATTTCATACGTTCAAGACTACCTATGAACAAAAGCTCAGGTATTATGTCTCTAAGAGCATGGATCTCCTTCATTCTGAAGCATAGAGACCGCATCAATTTACGATTGTAGTTAAGTCTCTTTTGTCTTATGACGTACCTTAAATAGCAGAAGGAGACGGAACTATAGATCTTTGTTTATTCGATTGTCCACTTGTTACTTTTGTCACAGAATAGGTAATAGTATATAGTTCTACATACAGAACGGCCACTGAGGTAGGAGGGGCGGGGCCCCCCTCTGACTTCAGATACCTCACCTCCCCTCACACTCTCTGTGGTAACTTGAGGGAAGCCGAGCAAGGGAAGGCAGTCAGACGCGCGCACCCGTTGGATTTGACTACATAAAATATATTTTATTTTTCTCCTCACAGTAAAAATAAACGTTGGAAAATAACGCTAAATACACATTTTCTGCGATTCTTTAAAAAGTAACGAAATGTATAATGTAGTTCATACGATGCGTGTTAAGTCAACCCTACACATATGTCATGCACAATTTTCGCAAAGTGCGCATGTGCGAACGTCATCATATCAAATCTAAAACGTTGTTTGAAGTGCCGGACCAGTGCTTTTGTACTAAATTGCCTGCCCGGTAGCTCAGTTGGTAGTGAACCTGCCTGCTGTGCCGAGAGTCGCGGGTTCGAATCCCGTAAGGGACAAATATTTGTATGATGAATATGAATATTTGTACCAGTCATGGATGTTTGTATCTATATATGTATTGTATATCATTGTCTAGTCAAATCTAGTCAAGTCAAGTCATCATAATACAAGTCCAGGCTAGATTCCGTACGACGATTCCTAGATTAAGCACTTTAAAATGTGACTAGATGATTTGTGTGACAATGTCCAAGATATTTATTTATTTATTATTTATTAAATTGGTCTCTTTTCTCCATACTACTTGACACCACAAACTTTAAACACAAGCGTAAAAAAGTGGATATTCTTGTAATGCTATGGCTCCCTCTATGCCTTTAGAATAAAGGAGATCCTTGCTCTTAGGTATGTCTACAGAAAGCGACTCACCACTGCACTCCTGTCCACGTCTGTTATGGAGCCGGCAGAAACTGAAACAATTATCATTAATCATTACTCTGATTGAAATTAAATTAAATTATTTATTGTATGTGGAATTCGGGTAGTACATTTGCAGTTAGTCACGTTGTTTGTTAGGCTTCCCAGACCTCCACCTTTCCAGACCTTTGCAGGTGTACACACACACACAGCAGCGTCACTATCAACCTACACAAAACCAACAATACATGGTGTTAGGGTAAACAGTTGCTTTTCTTTAAGGGGTAATTGGTGGACAGGCCTTACGCGAACACCTCTAACTAGAAAAATGAGGCAAAACAATTGACATTTTTACTTCGAAAATGTACTGAGATGACAGACCAAGTACCCTAATTTGTATTGAAGTGCCCTAGTTTTGCGTGCTTCAACTTAAAGCGCTTTGGGCCTATCCATTCATTTTACTTTGATCTAAGATTGTACCCATTATACTAATCTCCATTCGAGAGACAAAATGTAAACAAAGAAACGTCACTGTCAAAGTGACATTACGTGGTCAGAAACCTTTGGTGCATTTATTAAGAATAAAATTATGGCGGCACGGCATATAATAAATTGCGTTGACATTAAAAATGTATTGTCTATCTATAAATAATAAAAACAATTCGTGAGAATTTGAATGAAATTTTTAAATTATGTTATGTAGCCTGCTATTTTTCTGTGTGGGCTTTTTGTGCTATGCGTAGCATCCGCGCATAGCGTACGGACTCAGACGAAGGTATTAAACAATCAAGAGACGCGTTTACGTTATTGTATACAATAAAAAATCTTTTTCATTAAGAACTTTGTTAAAACGAACCAAAGGTCTAAACTAAAATATATGATTATTGCCAGACCACGAAATAAAATATTTACAGTTAAGCTTTCTTTTAATCAAAATTAAATTATAAATTGCGTTTTTTTTATTATTTTCCATACAAAATTATCATATCATTTGTCGTAATCCTTAATTTACTGTTATTCATTCCGGAGATAAGTTTTCTTCCGTCTCGAGATTGTATTTTCTACACTGGTATCACCGTTGTTTACATTTTGTCTCTCGAATTCCTGAATGGATATTAAACAACTTTCCCAAAGAAACCTATAGGAAATTCCCAATTTTTTTTCGACTTTTCAAACAGACGTTCGATCTGCTGATTGCATTTAGTATAGAAAGTCCAAATTTTATTGGTGACCCTTAAAGTAATGCAACTGTTAACCCTGAAACCCTGTCATAAGCTGGCCGCGCGGCGTATACGTTACTCGACCTAAGCGCGACCAACTAATATTGGTTTTGTATAGCTTAATTTGTCGCAAAAGTTTAAATATAAAAAAAAGTTGGATTTTACACAGTAACAATTTAAATTGAAAGATGTCTAAGAATCTGCAGCAAATACTTATAATAGGTAATAATAAAAATATTTGTCAGCCGCAAATAATGGAGCTGCAGGACATGACACTGTTGCAAAGAGTATACATAAAGCCGAAGCCATGGAATGATGATACAAGTGACAAACAAAAAATGTTCCTATATGCATTGTAATAGAGATGAGAATAGTTCGACAATGTCAGGCGTGCGCTTGGCTAAAAAGCATAGGCACGATATATTTGTCGTTATAAGGGGCCACAATCGTACTTTTTTAATTTCTAAACAATTGACGTTTCATTTTAAGAAAGGTACCAAAATTAGAAAACTATTTGGAGATTATGTGATTCAAAGCTTATATCAAAATTATCAGATTTTTCTATCCATTATTTCTTGAGTTATTTGAAAAATACTGAAAAATAAAATAGAGGTTGAATGAGATTTTATTCCTTTGCCGGCTTTGCTTTTTAAATGTATTTGACAGTTTTTATTTTTAATTTTATTGCGGCCAAGGAATTATAGCAATAAATGCTAAGTTTTTCATAAAATTCAAAAGTAAATTAAAAATAGAAATATTGGTCGAAAATTAAATCGGAAAAATACGTATTTCTTATTTTTTAACCTATTTTTATATATTTCATTAAAAACAGGTGGTTTAAAAAAAATGCAATGTCAATAATACATACATTTCCAAAAAACAAGAATGTCACATTGTAGTCAGTGTAGTGTAGTTTTCAATTTATCGAAACACGAGCTTTTGAGCCGCGACTTCGTCCGCGTGGATTACCCCTTTAGATTTTCGAAAAATCCTTTCTTAGTGCACCCCATATACATATTCCAAATTTCAAGTTTCTATCTTCAGCGGTTTAGGCTGTGCGTTGTCTGTCAGTCACGGAACTCTTTTTTATGTATAGAGTACGGATTACTTACAATAAATAAAAATAAAAAAATAAATAACGCTCACAGGCACATACATTGTAATGATCCCAAGTAAGCACTATAGGCTTTTTGTTATGGAAACCATACAACAATATTTTATGTTTGTCGTTGTTTTCGTTAAAATCGCCATATATGGCCACTTTTTGAGGTTTTAAAGATACAACAAACACTGTAAAAATAAATTAGTAATCACCTATAATATTTAAAATCAGCAGTGACTACAATGTGACATTCTTAGCACAGCATATGTGGGGGTACCCACATTTACATTAACTCGGCGGTTCACCAGCAAATAGGGAACCGCCGATGTGTATAAAACAGGGAGCAATTTACCCAATAAATCAGTACAGACATATACTACAAAGCTTTCACTTAACTGCCCTAGCCACCAAAGCATAAAGCAACCCTCACACACTCCGCGCAGAGCAAACCATACCAAACCATATGCTCACGACTATATTCCCCGAGGGGATAGTCAGAGATATTCTGAAACCTTTGACTCAGAACATCCACGTTTCACTAGTAGTAACTAAGGAAACTAGTTCGAAAAATGAGACATTCTTGTTTTTTGGAAATTCATAATTGTTAAGAAATTAAAAAAATACGATTTAAAGCAGCACTGGAGGCTCGTTGCCCCCTTAAGTATAATATACACACGGTGACACATCAAGCTATACAAAACCAACATAAGCTGGCCGCGCGTAGGCGCATAACGTATAACGTCGCGCGGCCAGCTTATGTTGGTTTTGTATAGCTTGATGTGTCGCCGTGTGTACAGCCTACACCTACAGCATTATACGCAGACAAAACTAACTGCATCAAAACTTATGATGACTAATATAATAATAAAAAAAGTGGAATAGAAAAAAAAATTAAATAATGAATAACAAGATAAGTGAGGGAAACAGCTCGGAGGCAACAAGCGTAAATATTGGCGTCTCTGTCCTGCTAGCAGCGAGGCGGGGGTGAGCGAGTGAGACGTCACTTACTGCACAGGTCCGTCCGCACTTCGCGAGCACAACACACAACAACTGACGTCATCAATTTTAAATATGTACTTAAGGCCTCTGACAGTTATTTGTACAATAATCAAGTATCTGTACTACATAATGAATGAGGTATTTGTATTTGGACTACATAATGTAAGGAGTTAGTCATCATCAGTCTATATACTTCCCGCGGCTGGGCACAGGCCTACCCTCAAGGTAGGGTATGGGCGTTAGTCCACCATGCGTGCCCAATGCTGATTAGAAGACTTCACATAAGCATCAGAATTGAAGTAACGAGTGAGAGTGATAGTTTCTATTTTGAGTTCACTAGATGGCAGCACATAGGCGAAACGTTTCCCATACAAACAGTATATTGTAGCCTAAAAATATAAGGCCAATTTGACTCAAAATACACCTTCTATAAACTTGATATTACTATTTTATAAATGTTAATCACACATTACATAAAAGGTGATCAGTTTTTTTTAACACAATTTATAAATCTCTAGTAAATCTTGCAATAATATAACAAAAACAAAATGTTAAGATAACTGTGACGACGACGTTCTCTAGGGAAAGGGATCTTAGTGTCAGTTTTTGTTTCTCTTTGCGTTCATATTTTCATTTAGAAAAAATTAGGTAGACTTTGGATTTCCTCTGAAGCACTACCTTAAAAAACCCGAATAACTCCGTACCGACAACAAGGTCCCTTTGCCCTGATAACGTCTTAAATAAGTAACATAACTAAATAATACTAACGGTCGGACTTGCCGCTGCTGAAGTCAGTGCTGTGAGTCTTGTCCCCGAGCCCGCTGAACGTGAAGTCACCCTGCAACCACACACACACAACATTACACCTTAATATATTGTACATAAACATCATTTTACAATACATCTACCTCGTTCCACTACTACTACAACAACCCAAGAGCATCGACGCGACTTGAGGCGAAAGTTGTGTTAATTGATTTTTGATGTTACTTCAACTCCAGCAAAGTTGGTGGTTTTGTGGTTTGTCTGTAAAAAATGCTCTGCGCTGCGCTTCGCCAGTGCCATTTTTGAATCGTGAGATTCAAATTAGTGTTCGAATGATGCACAATGACATTTTCTACTGCTGATTTCAACGTGTGACTTTCAAAAATCGCACTCCAGGTGTGCGCCGCTTTATCTTTTAGTGGCCTCGTACCTACATCGTGTTGCTAGTCCAGTGATGGTGGAGGTGGATACATTCTAGTCCGGGATCACACATATTACTCTCAAGTCAACGAGTACTGCTCCAATCGTCGCTCCACGAGTTACACTAATGAATCATCATCACCATCGTATCTCATACAACAGACACAGTGTGGTAGGTATAGGTATATGACTTAGTTCCAACAACTCATCATGTTGTAGAGCTGCAGTTGCAGAAAAGATTAACTCTCCAATAGAAGCCTATACCATAAGAGCCCAATGACGTTTTACAAATAAACGCGTCATACGCTAACATCACTGCACTTTAAAATGGCGCAGTATAGTGACGTTGTAGCCCGTACACTAGACGGCGCGGCGCGTGACGATGAGAAAGCCGGGAAATTAACTTGCTTTTTTGTTGCAATTTTAAAGCGCGGCGGGCAACGCATCTACATATAAAAACATCTTAGTAAGAGCCTTAACGTAGTATTTAAGGTAGGTCGAAAATGATTTAACCTCTAAAAGTCAATTTGAAATTTCTACATGGAATAAATAATGAGGAGGAAGAGCAATAGTAAAGGAGGAGGTAGATTAGGAGTAGAGGAGGAGGAGTAGGAGTAGAGGAGTAGTAGTAGGAGTAACTGAGGAATAGTAGGCGTAGATGAGTAAAGGAGGTGGTGGAAAAGGAGTAGATGAGGAAGAGGATTAGGGGTAAAAGAGGAGGTGGAGTAGGAGTAGGTGTAAAGGAGGAGGAGTAAAGGGGAGTAGATGGTGTGTACTCACGGCAGTGCTGGAGGAGAAGGTGTGAGACCTGTTGGCGAGCCCGTAGCCCGGCCGCGGCGCCGCGCGCAGCGACGACACCACTGCAACACTCACTCGCTGACACACGCACACACACACACACAGACGGGGGGAGGGGGGGGGGGGACCTAGCGCTACGCCTAGCCGCAGGGTCGCACTGCGAGGGGCGAGTCTGAACACACTTCAACTTTGTTTTACATAAGACTAAGTATCTACGGCCGGACAAACCTTTCTTGTGAATCAGGAATCACAACTGAAGATGGAGGCAAACATGTGCATTTACCGCATGACGTCATCAGCTAGCTAGTCGATAAGGTATACATCAAATAGTAAAACAGAAGACAAGTGTGATCACACCCTCCCCTCCCATACCGCACGTACTGCTCTCTTCAGTTGTACGACCCCGTACTTAATACTAACTTACTTAACTGTAGGTACTATACTAGCCGAGATCAACTGTAGGTACTTACCGATGAGTTCGCGAGAACATTTCTCACGTAGAGATCACAGTGCTATAATCAAATCAAACATCGTCACCAGTAGCTGAACTGATATGAACTTTTCATTGAATGTAATAGTAATAGAGTGTTAGAGTAAACAGTTGCATTACTTTAAAGGGTGATTGTACTCACGATTCTGAACAACTTTCTTTAAAAACCTATAGGAAATTATCTTAAAAGTTTTTGGACTTGCGAAATGCGAACGTTTGTACGAAACGTTTTTCTTTTTTGCGAATGTATGTACCTTTGTTCTTTTGTAAAATTTGTTCAGTATCATAAGTACAATCACCGATTAAAGTCATGCAAATGTCACCCTGGTATTTCATTGTTAAAACTAAATATATACGAAAAAAATACTGTTTTTTTATCTGGTGATATTAACAACTTGTTTGATTTGATTTGACGCATTGCACTCAGGTGCGACCGGCTGCGTTCGGTTGCGGTCGACTGCGATCGGCTTCGCGCGGCTGCGTACGGCTGCACGCGGCTGCGCGCGGCTGCACGCGGCTGCTCTCGGCTGCGGCGGTAGGTAGGCAAGGCACAGGTAGTATTGTACTCACGTTGTATCTGTGGCCGACGCCGACGCCGGCGGGCAGCGTGCAGGAGCGCGGCCCCGCGCCCCGCGCGTGCAGGTGTGCGTGCGGCACTACACAGTATGTACACACGTCACACTACATTGTACTATACATACGAATACATACATGTACATACACACAGACGCTTCGGGCCCACTGACGACGGACAGTCCGCGGCGAACATTCAGTCCGTGAATGTAGCTTTTACAGTATAGTATAAGCAAGCTATAGAGCGCGCCTAATCAAGTATGAACCGTGAGCCGGTATGAACAACAAATAGTGGAAATTTCTCGTTAAATCTGTACCAAAATTAAACGAGTCATGACTGTGTTAGCGCCAATATTCAACCATCTCTAGTCACATAAACATCTGTCTATCAAAGAAATCTTAAATAAAATTCTAGACTAGCGATATTGAAACGCATTTCTTCTCAATATTTGCTCACACTCGGTATCAAAGGTGGTGATATAGCTTGCTCATAACATACTCTAATGAACCTTTTATAAGGGTCGCTATTAGTTTCGGAACAGAAAGTAAGCAGCGAATTGTCTGTCGTCTGAACAGGGCCTTTATCACACTAGCTTGTGCTGAACATGCGCGCTTTAACAAAGTAGGGAGACGCTTATAAAGCGTTGTATTATTTTAAACTCTTGATAGGTGGCAGAGCGCGACAATAAGACGTTATTCCACCATTTTGTCGACAGATGGTAGAGTAGACCGAGCAACCAAATTGTTCAACTCATTCAATTCTGCAGTTTCTCACTTTACAACATCAATACTCAACCCAAGCTAGTGCGCGTCTTAAGTGAGATACAACTAAAGACGTTAAGGACATATTGGTATGAAAAAAACCAACGTTAAAAAGCGAGCTTTTAAAAAGTATTAAATAATTAAGATACTTGCATTTGTGATGTGTTTGGATTACTTTTATCTCACAGTAAGGCCTACATGTATACCAGTTTGTGACAATAAATGATTTAAGATATTAGATCAATTAATGGGTCCCGTATAAAACTGCTTTGCTACTATAGTTGTCGCATGTCAATAAGAATCAAGAGATTGTTAACATCTGTGGAACAGAACGACTCTTTTTCTCTTTTTCATCTCTTTTATTATTCCTTACAATTCACTTTCAAAAAGTCTCTGAATAACAAACCATGTCCCTTACGTCTTATAGTTCAAACTAACACACTAAAACATAATATTATTTCGGTGCATAACATTGTCGCAGATCAGTCGCATACCTTTCAAAAGGTTCAAAGAAACAAACCCCTTTTGAAAATTCGATACTAATAATGAATAAAAATATAAAGACAGTGACACAAAAGCGACTAACGCACGACAATATTATAAATAAGACATGCTCAAATGAATACACGAGCAGCTGCATATATTATGTAGGTACACAAACATATCGCACGTCCGTTCCGGTGCAACAACGACACAAATGCAACCAAATACCAAACTTATTATAGTTTGGTAAAGATAGCTTGGTGATTTTGACAGGCGGTTTTAGAGATTTCATTTAACTTTTTAAAGCTGTCTGAGCCGTCAAAGAACAAGATTAATTAACATTCAACAAAAAATAAAAGGTTAAACTAATCAAACATTTTCAGAAAGTAAAATAATCGCTTTAAAACGATCTGTGAAAATCACCAAGCTATCTTGGACGTACTATAGTAACTGTATAGTGGTCACTACCACTGCTGCAAGAACGACACAAATAGACAAAAAATAGTGCAATTATGTCATTGTGGCGTCAGATGTACGATATATTATGTATTTTATAAATAATATAATTGCTCCATAACCATAGATAATAAATTATAATTATAACATTTTAAATAATAATTATAACATTGACAACGTGCGTCGATGATAGAGGTACAAATCGAAAGGAATTTTTAAATATTTGATCATAAGTTGAATACACATTCGGCTTGCACCTGCAGGATGGCACGCGTTGCATAAATATATTAAAAATACGATTAAAATATGAGGTTAAAATATTAAATAAACATAACATAAAATATAAATAGTAACATAGTCCATTAAAATTATGAATAGAATTCTATAAGAACATTTTTGACTGTGACTTTGTACAGAATTATATTTATTTGTTGATTTAATATTTTATTGAATTTTGTAAGTAAACACCTTTAACGGCCCTTCGTAATCAAAATATACTGACTGTTTTTTAAAGGGATGATCAGGCTGTCATACTGAACTATTTTCTCTATGGGACCAAAGTCGATATCGCGGAAAAAAACAACAATCCCATACATATGGGTTTGCAAATTTTTATTCACGATATCGATGTTGGTCGAAGAATAGAGAATTTTGTTTAATTTGATAGTCTGATCATCTCTTTTTAAAGCCTCGAATTTCCTAGAGGTATCTTGATGTCACGTTTTAGTTTTAAATGCATGTCATATCGTATAGGTATCAGACAAACTGGAAGTTACTAAATTGTGTCCGTACGAAGTTACAGTCAGATCAGATCTCTTGATAAATATATAAATCCATATCATATTCCAGCAGAACTGTAGGAGGATGGAAACAAAAACTAATTTAATCGCTTCACAAATCTTAAACTACATAAAATGATATACCGCACAAGATGAATGATAAATTGATGAAAATACAGAAAATTTTATGGGGTATCTATGTTTGAAAGACAAGACAAGACTTTTTTTTAGGTTTATTTGTTAAGTTAATTAAATACAATCCTGCTGGAATGGGATATAAGCGTCCGTGCATGCAAGCATTCAGATCAGTAACGGGTCTTCGTATTATCATTCTCAACCGTACGAAATACCAAAATAAGATCCAAAATACAATAAATGAACTATGAAAACGAATGATTATTAAAAAATTTGGAATGATTCTAAAATAAGAAGCGAATAGCGAGAACACTGCACGATGCGATGCTATGAGACGCACGACACGACGCCACCGCCTTTATAATACCACGAGATAATTATACATGAGGATCACAATACTTTTTCATACCTATCCTAGTAGGTTTTTCCAAGTATATACTTAATATTTTATTGATTATTAACTATAGGGTTGCCAGGTCCAAATATGTCATTTTTGAATCTGGCAACCCTAGTCTTGCGGCAGATTGAGAGGTGGCAACCCTAGTTTTTAAAGTACTTTAGACCAGTCTCCTTCCGATGGCACCTCATTCACTTCCCTAACAAACACGTGGAAAAAGTTATACCAAAAATTATAATGGAAAAGGCACTTGCGGCAAGATTTTTTTAGGCAACTTGGCGGCGTTGAATTAACCCCTGTATAAACATACACTAGAATTACATTTCGTTCGCCTAAGGAATAGGTGCATAATTTTACGGTCGGATCTCCGTCTATAAAAAACCGTCAACATTATTAAGTCGGACATTTATTTTCTATTTTTTAGAACATACGACGGCGTAAGCTACGGCACTAATTTTAATGCGGTTTCAAAAATCTAACCTTTTTTCGTGCAACTTAAAAATCTTGATACTGAATTTCTGAATTACCTACGCATACGCATAAAAACAAAGCATCAACTAGGCGGCGTCGCGTCGTACAAAGCGTCACTAAACAGCCAATACAGGTGAAGGAAGCCTCACCTCTCCTCCCGCCGTCACAATTTAGAGCAGCCTCCCCCCCCCCCCCCCCCCTCGCCCCCCGCACGCGTCGTCTCCGGCGAGTAGTTAGTTAGTATAGTAATGCTGGCATACACTACCTTGCGCGCAACACGTCCTTTCGACTATATCTATAGCGTTGATTCGCACGGACGTAGCTACCGATAGTTAGTGCCGATAGTTGGCGCCACTGAATAGTGATGAAAAAGCTTAAGCATTATCTATATCTCTCGCTGCAGTGGCGCCATCTATACAGGGTGAAATTGATATCATTAGCATCCTTTTAAACTAAGAGTCTACCCATCAAACTGAAATTCAAAATTCAAAATTCAAAAAATTTTTATTCAAAATAATATCATATAGATAGCTTTTTGACGTCATTTTTTGACTCTACCACCGCGTCGGAAGGTGTTCCGTTGAGAGAAGATGCGGCCAGAAACTCTACAACACACATCTTTTAAACAAAACAAAATGTACAAAGTACAATTAAAATACAATATTGCATTACATAGTGTAAAATTGTCAAGACCAGACATTTTGGTCATTCAAATAATCATCGAGTTTATAGTAACCTTTTTTACAGAGGACTTGTTTAACATGAGACTTAAACTGAACTGAACAACTTTTACGATGAGAGCAAACCGATCGGAGCAAAAAAAAATCAGCTGTTGCATACATTTGAGTTGAGTAGGCAAGGCATTGCAGTTTAGTATGAAATAGCAGATTATTTTTTTGCTCCGTTCGGTTTGTTCCCATATTAAAAGTTTTTTTTCTTTTTTTTATTAAGGATGGGTTTGCTCTTGACCTCAATCCAGTCCTTAGGACGAAGATGGGGTCGAAGATGTAACGAGCTTACCCAGAAGAAGCCTATTCTCTCGTACTTTAAAGGAATTCGGGTTGTAAGCGCTCGGAAATACTAACGCGGGCAGGGCATTCCACTCCTTGGCTGTGCGCATTATAAAAGAATCGGAATGGCGCTTGTTCGAAAGTTGGCGAAGTTGTTCAGTGATGGGTAGACTCTTAGTTTAAAATGATGCTAATGATATCAATTTCACCTTGTATATCGGTAGCATTCATTAGGTAACGTACGTCCGTCCGAATATCTCTCAACTTACTGCCCTCACTCAAGACTTATTGCCCTTTCATATACGTTGTCGACTGACAGTATAAGTGGAAGTAAATTATTATTGTTTTGCCATTTTTAGTCTTCTTTCATTTTTAAGGTCCAAGGTTTACTAATAAAATCGAAAACCAACTTTTTGACGACTTGTTTGACGTATTGTCAACACAAAATATCATATGATATTAATTACAACAGACGACAAAATATATAAAAAGGTAGCAATTAACATAATGAAATGGTACGCACAAAGCTAATACGTTATTATAACTTACAATACTTATCGATGATACGCTTAGCTTAGGTACTCTACGCGATGAACGACAAAGCACTGCTCTTCCAACTTACAAAGTTCATATCGTTTATACCTGTCGTACGAACGAGTAATGCAAAACAAAATCAGCTTTACACAAGTAGGCATAGAATTCAAAATCAAATGCAGTCGCCGTCACAAGGAACATCATTTCCAAGTAGCAAAAGCTGCATAATAGCTGAAGGTCCCTCTTACCAGCTACCGTACAGCTTGCGCTACTTGGGTAGCAACTAATTTTAATACTTGTAACATTAACATTAAAGGTTATATTCGATTGTAGCACCAAAAAGCAAGATTTTAATTTATCTAGTCAGGCTTTGTATTAAATAATACCTTATGACCTTGTGATAATGGCGGTAATGGAATGAAAATGATGCTCTGTCCTTCAACGAGTCCACTTTCGTCATTATAAAGTCCAATAGTGAAAAAAAGTTATCGCTAACTTTGTACGAACGAATGCGATACCAATTACAAAACAAAATTACAAATAAATGTAAGCAAAAATGACTTGCATACTTAGTTATTAAATCAATATTAATAAACATTCAGGTAATTTAAATGCGTAATTTTGTATTGAAATCAATTACAGTAGAGAATTATATTAAATTAAAGTTAAGTAAGTTAGTAATTTTATATTAAATAAATAAGAGTTGACGCAAACTTGTGCAGTTTGTACACATAAATAAATAAATAAAATAATTAACCCTGTTCCCACTTGAAAAAAAAGATGTCGATTCAACGATGTATACAACGTGTTAATGAATTAACGCAAAACTAGAAAATAGTTTGTTTAGAATCGAGAGCAGAATCAAATTATCATGGTTTCAACATAGGTAATTTTTTTCCAAAATATTAAATAATTTTTTTGCTAAATTAAAATTTTCTGAACCCGATGTCAACCCACCGCACGGGCACACTCACCCTACTTACTACCAAAACAAGATTATTAAAATGTATCCATGAGTAGGTACGTTAGCGCTTTCACTCATTGCTGAAATGATAACAATGATAATCATTTTTGCCTCAAAACTTAAAATGCGAATAACTTTTAATGTTAACTATCAAAATAATGAAATTATTGTTTCAATCTAATTATTTTGTCATAAATCAGTATAAATCAATTCATTAACACGTTGTATAGAACGAAACCAATAGTCACACATCTTGCTCTATTTTTAAAGGTGCAAGCAGTATAACTACAGGGTGTTAGGGTAAACAGTTGCATCACTTTAAGGGGTGATTGTACCCATAATACTGAACAATTTTCCCTAAGAAACATATAGGAAATTCGCAAAAAAAAAAAGTGACTTTCCATACTAAATGCAATCAGCTGATCGAACGTTTGTATGAAAAGTAGTTTTTTTTCGTATTTCCCATAGGTTTTTCGGGGATAGTTGTTCAGTATCATGGGTACAATCACCCCTTAAAGTAATGCAACTGTTTACCGTAACACCCTGCATAGTTTTCTTGGTGTCAGTCAATTTTATTCTTTAATAACGTATTTATTACAGTCTCGTTTTGTTTGAAGTCCACGTCAACTCTTATAATACCAGATGAAGTTATTTACTTATTAGTTTATTGATGAGTTATTTCTTAGTGATAGAAGAAGTATTATAGCGTTGAATTGTAAAATAATTAATTATATTTAATAGAGAATTATAATATTTAATTATAGACACGGTTAAAATATTTTATTTACATAAATTCGTCTCGATAATCTTCATAAAACAGACAAATATCAATTACATGTACAAATTATTATTAGATTAGATCAAAAATAAAACAGATTTGTAGGTTTACCATCGAAGATTACTCGAGACGTTTTATGATGGATTTTTTCAGATCATGGCGTGATATAATTTTTGTCTATGGTGTAAGAAAGAGACAATAATATAAGATTATCAATTGACCATAGACATAAGCTATATCAGATGTAAAATTTCATATAATACGCCAGTGAGAGCGCTTCGGTTTCCCTGTTACAAGACTGAGGAAGCGCTCTCACTGGTGTATAATTATATTAGACACGTCTCTGTAACTACATAGCACATTAGACATCCCTACAGAATGAGAGCTTCAAATGAGCTGCCGCTGCTGTCGGTATACCCACACATAGCGCGCGTGAGAGGTCGTACGAACAGGTGCACACACTCATGACTCAGCCGGGGTGTGTGTGCACCTTTTCGTACAGGGGCGCGCTCGTGTGAGTGCACCTACAGCGGCAACGGCAGCTCAAAAGTCGAGTGATACACGCTCAGTTTCGAGTCAGTCTGATTTAATTAATTCGTGAATGTGCCGTTGGTGTACCTAATAAACTATTAAACTAAACTATTAAACTGATCGTCTAATCTTAATTACTGACTGATGGACTGAAGTCCCAGACTGAAGGATTTTTAAATATTTTAATAATTTCAAATATTATGGATTTTTAAACATGTTACAGTCATGTTGTGCTATTTCGAATCAAATTAAAGATTGAAAAATTAAGTCTCGGGCGGGACTTGAACCCGCACCCTTCCAAACCGGGGAAGTGCGTTATCCAATTTCGCTACCGAGTCCACTCGCCAGAGAACGAAATTTTCAATCTGTTGCGTCTTGAGGGGACGTGTGCGACATCTACTGGAAGTTATTACAAACTAGCCAACCTGCAAGTCCAGTATTACAACTGGAATTCATACAGTATAGATGACACACCCTGTTCCAATTTCAAATATTATGGATTTTTTTATTTTAATAATGTTCCGTGAATCTGACGTGACCAGACTGACGCGAGACCGAGAGTAACACCTGACTAACACCTCACATAGTATGAAGCTTCCAATCAGTAGGGATGTTTGGTCATGCGCTACGTAGTGGTAGGTAATACATACCGTTGTAGCAGGGTATGTGTACGTGCGAGTGTGTGTGCGTGTGCGTGTGGGTGTGTTCGTGGTCGTGCTCGAGGTCGTGGTCGTGGTCGAGCTGGCGCGAGGGCGAGGCGCCGACGGGCGACGAGTAGCGCAGCCTGTGCGCCGGCTCGCGCATCGCCGACGGCGTTCTGTGGGCGACACACAGCGGCATAGTCACAGAATAGGTAATAGTATATAGTTCTACATAAAGAACGGCCACTCTCCGCGCCCCTCTGACTTCAGTTACCTCACCTCCCCTCACACTCTCTGTGGTAACTTGAGGGAAGCCGAGCAAGGGAATGCAGTCAGGCGCGCGCACCCGTTGGATTTGAATACATAAAATATTTAATTTTTCTCCACAAAGTAAAAATAAACGTTGGAAAATAACGCTAAATTCACATTTTCTGTGATTCTTTAGATTAAAAACTATTTTTAATAACAGAATGAACTATAAAAAGTAACGAAATGTATAATGTAGTTCATACGATGCGTGTTAAGTCAACCCTACACATATGTCATGCACAATTTTTGCAAAGTGCGCATGTGCAAACGTCATCATGTCAAATCTAAAACGTTGTTTGAAGTGCCGGACCTGTGGCATAGTGTAAGAAAGAGTATCTAGTACTATACAGGCTGTTAGGGTAAACAATAGGGATGATGACATATTTTTATTTTATTTCTTTCTTTAAAACTGTTTGATATCTTAAACACTAAAGTGAAACAGATTTTTTAATATCTTCAAAAATAACCGAAATGTAAGTGTTTAAAATTTACTGTTAGAACGAGAGGCAGATATAAAGGGGGTGACGTCATACCCTCGTATTTTAATACAAATAATAACGAAATGTCATACAAACATCTGTTTTGCATGAAAGGGATAGAAGACGATATAAAACGTATTTCAAACGCTTATAACTTTTTTGTTTTCTGTTTGATTGTAATTTCGTTTTAACATTTTTGTTATTGAACTTAGCCTTTTTTTAGAGTTCGTTAGAGGATATGAATTTCCAGGATCAGTCATCATCCCTATTGCACTAGTTTAAAGGGTTATTGTAACCATGATACTAAACAACTTTTCCAAAGAAATCTATTGGAAATACGCAATTTTTTTTTTGACTTCCCATACTAAATGCAATCAGCTGATCGAACATTTGTATGAAAAGTTGAAAAAAAATTGGGAATTTGCTTTAGGTTTCTTAGGGAAAGGTGTTCAGTATCATGGGTACAATCACCCCTTAAAGTGATGCAACTATTTACCCTAACACCCTGTACACAGTACGGACACTCACTGCCTCCGACCTATTTTTTACCTCACCCCCACTGATTGAATCGTGGTCCCTCTTAAGCAAATGCGTATTCATGTCTCGCCACTCATCATCATCATCATCTCAACCGATGGACGTCCACTGCTGGACATAGGCCTCCCCAAGGATCGCCATAACGACCGGTCCTGCGCTGCCCTCATGCAACGTTTTCCCGCCGCCTTCACCAGGTCGTCGGAACACCGTGTGAGGGGCCTACCCACGCTGCGCTTTCCGGTACGCGCCACTACCTAACCGCAATATATCGTACTACGAAAAAGAATAACTATAAAAGAGTAAATCTAAACAAAATCCAAATCATTTTTGACAGGTAACAAAAAATTACATGTTTTTTTAGAACATGGTACAGTTTTGGTGCTACTTTTTGAACTTGATTAACATTTCTACAGGGTGTAACAAAACACCCGAGTAATACTTAAGGGGGTGCTTCAGACCATCAATCTGAACAACTTTCACTATGGAGCCAACGTCTAGAAAAAATAAAAAAATTCTCCCGTCCCATACATTTGAGTCGAGACGGTACTGCAGTTTTGTATGAAAGAGCCGATTTTTTTTTCTCGATTTCAATGTTGGCTCCACAGTGAAAGTTGTTCAGTTTGATGATCTGAAGCACCCTCTTAAGTATTACTAGGGTGTTTTGTTACACCCTGTATACATTCTTATTCGTAAATATCGTGTGGCTAAGACGTGAGAAGACATGAACCATACTACACGCGGATCCAGTCCCGGAATTGATGTCAGATGATTTTTCTGTTAATTTACACCACCATCGGACGGTAATTCAGGAAAGACTGCTTAATATGCATTCCGAAGCACGGAGACGCTTAAGATAAAATACCACTAAAACGGTCTCCCATCCAAAGTTTGACGGGACCCGACGTTAACTTCACTGATACTAATCAAATACAGAATACTAATAAAAACATAGATCGCAATATCAAAAGGCCTTATAAATCTTGACTAGAATGTCTTTGTTTTAACACACGCCAATTCTGAAAAGCTGGCAACACCGCTGAGCCCAGCCTGCGTAACATGACAGAGGTGAGAGCGACGCAGGTCACTTCTAAACGTCAAATTTGAGTGAGATACTATGGAGATAACCGATAATTGACGTTTAGAAGTGACCTGTGTCGCTCTCACCCCTGTCATGTTACGCAGGCTGATGATGAATGGTATTCCTTCTCACATTCATCATCATCATCATCAGCCTATATACGTCCCACTGCAGGGCACAAGCCTACCCTCAGGGAGGGTGTATGGGCATCAGTCCACCACGCGTGCACAATGCGGATTGGTAGACTTCACATACACATCTGAATTTCTTCTGCAGCGTATGCAGGTTTCCTCACGATGTTTTACTTCACCGTTTGAGAGCAGTCGGTACTACGTACATAAGTTAGAAAAACTCATTGGTACATGGCATATTTTCCGTGCGGATTCGAACCCGGACCTCCATAAATGGGTGTCCTTTTCACATTCTTGACCTTTATATTTTCACACATTCTTGACACCCATGATGACAAATAAATATTTCTGATTTTGTTTGAAAGGAAACCTTTGCCCTTACGCAGATAAGTAAACAACATCCCGTAGTAAACAACACAAATACAATTCCCTTAACACTTAGACAATTTATATAGGGTCCTTCTTAATATGCTGACACTTTTTTAAAGGGATAATCAGACCATCAAACTGAACAACTTTCTCTATGGGACCAACATTGAAATCGCGAAAAAAAAATCTGCTGCCCCATACAAAACTGCAAACCGACTCGAGCCAAATGTATGAGACAGCTGATTTTTATTTCGCGATTTCGGTGTTGGTGCCATAGAGAAAGTTGTTCAGTTTGATGGTCTGATCATCGCCTTAAAAAACTGTCAGCATATTAAGAAGGACCCTGTATAGGGACGAGTTACGCGAGTCATTCTACTAAGAAACATTTCTGCCACTTTTTGCGGGGGGCGAGGTAACATGAAATCCGCAACTTTGGATTATATTCCCCATAAGTTTAGATTCTAATTTTGAATGTTAAAAATCATGAAAAGTAGTTTTGTGTGAACTCCAAACGTCCTAAGTTCAAAATTATTGTTTCGCTATTACAGGCTGTCTCGTTTAGTGATAAGGTATAAAATTGGGTGTAAATGCACAAGATAAATTGTTCTTATACCGTGGCAGAGGGGAAATGCTACCGCAAGGCGAGTCCCTATATAAATTGTCTAAGCCTTAAAAACGTAAGTAAATTAAACTGGACGTACCTGCTCGCGTTTCTAGGATCTAAGTTCTGCTTTTTCCATTGTTGTAGTTTTTCTCGCTCTTTCACTTCTTTTAGGAAGACCTGCAATCGTAAAGTATACACTTATAATTTACGAGCGACTTCGTCCACATAAATTATATACCAGATTTTAAGTCAGATCATAAGCTATCAAACAAAAAATGTTTCACCAAATCGGTTCAGCAGTTTTTGCGTGATGCTCGAACAAACAAACACACAAACAAACAAACACACAAACAAACAAACAGACAGACAAAAAATCAAAAAATTGGTGATTTGGAATCAGGGACATCTAAAAACCATATCGTAATCTTTTTTTTGTAAATATCTTCAATGTACAGACACACTTCTGTTACAGTTTTATAATAGTTTAGATAAGGCACATTTAGAAAAGTAACGAGGTTAATATCTGCTCTCACTTTCAGGGAAACATCGTGAGAAAACCTACATGCTTCAATTTCAAGGCGTGTGTTGTGTCGTGTTTCGCTTTCGTGTATTCCCAATTGTCTATAGACTCTATAGATAAAAGTAAGTACTATCAGTTTAAAATAACAATGTGCATGACCTCGCCTGCAAATCTGACGTCACTCAATCGCACGAACTTAACTCGAGTCATTCAAATGATTATTTCCTTTACATAGAGTCTATATTCCTTTACAACCGAGTGAAGTTATCGAACGGCCCTTCAAGGTCATGCACATTGTTATTTTAAACTGATAGTAAGTAGAATGTTAGTTAAAAGTATAGTTGGCAGTAGTGGCAAGTGATAGCCCTAATGATAGCTAACCTCATATAGGAGATGGCACTACAAGAAGAAGAAGAAGAAGAAGAAGAAGAAGTGGCAAACTGAGTACCCGAAACGAAAGGAATTATGATCGTGAGCGTATTATACAGGGTGGAAAGTTGAGATGGGACACAAAGGGCAGAAGCATTACAGCTACAAAAAAACGTTCTTAGGAGATTAACCCAATCTTTTGGAGTATTTTACTTCTGCATTTATTGATTTCGAAAAAAAAAATAACTCATCGAGAAAAACTGAAATTCTTACAAAACGTTTTTGTTTATTCCATTCGATCCTCTTGTTGACAAGGAACATAAGATTATATGGGGTCAACCGAGGTCGAGGTACTAGAACTCTTGAAAACGCAAACTTAAATTCCCAAACATTTAGTAGGGTAATAGCAAAATCTATCCGTGATTTTGTAAACACCGGTTGTTTTGTAAACATGTTTAGTGGTGTTTAGATGAAAGCACGTTTTTTTCATAATCTGTGAATTCTAAAGTTAGGGTTAGTCTCCTAAGAACGTTTTCTTGAAGCTATAATGTTTCTGGTAGCCGCCCTTTGTGCCCCATCTCAACGTTCCACCGTGCACAGTGCGAGGCTACGTGTGTACCTGCGCTATGCCGGTCTCAATCTTGGCGAGCTCCAGCTCCTCCCTCCGCAGCTTGGGGTCGACGCCGTTGCCGTTGACGTTGCCGTTCATCTTGCCGTCGTTGTCGTCGTCGCTCTCCATGCCCTTGTACGTGTCCGACCATCGCCGTCTGCGCTCTACGATACCATACAATACAATCACAGAACATTATAAGAGGGGTTAGAAATGCTAAGTAGCGCTTTTGCTACTTTGCATTTTCACCTGTATGTAATATTTCACGCTGTAGTATAGTATAGTTACCGGGGTCCGTGTAGGGGTAGGGGGGTGCGGGGAAGTCGTCGCGCTCTATCTTGGACTTGGTGCCGGGCGGCGGCTTGAACGCGGCCGGGTAGTGCGACAGCTCGATAGGCTCCTGTCAGTGTCACAAATACACTACATTACTATCATTATTCATTACACAGTCCAAACACGGCATCAGAATCGAGAAAATGTCTAATGTGAATAGGTACCAAAGAACTACATTACAAGTAGTACCATGTCATGGTAACGTTTAATTAAACTAAACGATATTGTGCTTTTTGCTCCCCCATCTTCAGAACTCAGCCAAATGCTCCAAGAACTAAGCATTGCAAGCCTGAAAATGAGACTGAAGATGAACCGTACAAAAACGCAACTCATGACCAACAGCACGAAACGGAGGGTTGAGGTAGATGGACAGGTCATACAATATGTCGATGAGTATATTTATCTGGGCCAGATAGTCTCCTTCGAGAATTGGAAGGATAGAAGTCTCGTATCGTGTTCGCAACGAGAAAGAGTTGAAGAAGGGAAAACTTCCACTGTCACTCAAATGTAAACTCTGCTTATCCTAACCTACAATGCTCAAACGTGGTCATTTCTCAGATATATAAACTCTTACATCAAAGTAAAATCTGGTTTGAAATGTTCGCGTAAGGCCTGTCCATTCTTGTTTATTGATGTCATTGTATAAACTTCAGGTTTGCCAAATAGTAATAGAGTGCAGCGTATTAGGTGTCAGAAG
Source organism: Agonopterix subpropinquella (assembly GCA_922987775.1). Lineage (NCBI taxonomy): Eukaryota > Metazoa > Arthropoda > Insecta > Lepidoptera > Depressariidae > Agonopterix > Agonopterix subpropinquella. The sequence goes on from OV277713.1 coordinate 129,165, forward strand.
GACCCACTATATCAAAAACACGCGCTCCAAGACCGGAGACCGGGACTGGACCGTACATGTTTGTCGCATGCATACAGAGCGGTGGGCAACGATCGCTACCCAATGGTAGAGCTCGACGATGGAAGTCGGGACCGGAGCAGACTAAGAAAGAGATGGCGTGACGACCTGGATGCCCACGAAGCGGAAAACTTGGGAGAGACCTTTGCCCAACACGTACTCAAGTGCTCGGGTACCTCGTTGTTCATGTGTGGTGACTTGGGGCGGGGTGTCTCTGCTCGCATGGAGTCCACCAGCACACGCATGCCGGGCCGCGCACTGGACACTGGAGGCGTCGATGCTGTAAGTGTACCTACAGTACTCGGGTACCTCGTTGTTCATGTGTGGTGACTTGGGGCGGGGTGTCTCTGCTCGCATGGAGTCCACCAGCACACGCATGCCGGGCCGCGCACTGGACACTGGAGGCGTCGATGCTGTAAGTGTACCTACAGTACTCGGGTACCTCGTTGTTCATGTGTGGTGACTTGGGGCGGGGTGTCTCTGCTCGCATGGAGTCCACCAGCACACGCCTGCCGGGCCGCGCACTGGACACTGGAGGCGTCGATGCTGTAAGTGGACCTACAGTACTCGGGTACCTCGTTGTTCATGTGTGGTGACTTGGGGCGGGGTGTCTCTGCTCGCATGGAGTCCACCAGCACACGCATGCCGGGCCGCGCACTGGACACTGGAGGCGTCGATGCTGTAAGTGTACCTACAGTACTCGGGTACCTCGTTGTTCATGTGTGGTGACTTGGGGCGGGGTGTCTCTGCTCGCATGGAGTCCACCAGCACACGCATGCCGGGCCGCGCACTGGACACTGGAGGCGTCGATGCTGTAAGTGTACCTACAGTACTCGGGTACCTCGTTGTTCATGTGTGGTGACTTGGGGCGGGGTGTCTCTGCTCGCATGGAGTCCACCAGCACACGCATGCCGGGCCGCGCACTGGACACTGGAGGCGTCGATGCTGTAAGTGTACCTACAGTACTCGGGTACCTCGTTGTTCATGTGTGGTGACTTGGGGCGGGGTGTCTCTGCTCGCATGGAGTCCACCAGCACACGCATGCCGGGCCGCGCACTGGACACTGGAGGCGTCGATGCTGTAAGTGTACCTACAGTACTCGGGTACCTCGTTGTTCATGTGTGGTGACTTGGGGCGGGGTGTCTCTGCTCGCATGGAGTCCACCAGCACACGCATGCCGGGCCGCGCACTGGACACTGGAGGCGTCGATGCTGTAAGTGTACCTACAGTACTCGGGTACCTCGTTGTTCATGTGTGGTGACTTGGGGCGGGGTGTCTCTGCTCGCATGGAGTCCACCAGCACACGCATGCCGGGCCGCGCACTGGACACTGGAGGCGTCGATGCTGTAAGTGTACCTACAGTACTCGGGTACCTCGTTGTTCATGTGTGGTGACTTGGGGCGGGGTGTCTCTGCTCGCATGGAGTCCACCAGCACACGCATGCCGGGCCGCGCACTGGACACTGGAGGCGTCGATGCTGTAAGTGTACCTACAGTACTCGGGTACCTCGTTGTTCATGTGTGGTGACTTGGGGCGGGGTGTCTCTGCTCGCATGGAGTCCACCAGCACACGCATGCCGGGCCGCGCACTGGACACTGGAGGCGTCGATGCTGTAAGTGTACCTACAGTACTCGGGTACCTCGTTGTTCATGTGTGGTGACTTGGGGCGGGGTGTCTCTGCTCGCATGGAGTCCACCAGCACACGCATGCCGGGCCGCGCACTGGACACTGGAGGCGTCGATGCTGTAAGTGTACCTACAGTACTCGGGTACCTCGTTGTTCATGTGTGGTGACTTGGGGCGGGGTGTCTCTGCTCGCATGGAGTCCACCAGCACACGCATGCCGGGCCGCGCACTGGACACTGGAGGCGTCGATGCTGTAAGTGTACCTACAGTACTCGGGTACCTCGTTGTTCATGTGTGGTGACTTGGGGCGGGGTGTCTCTGCTCGCATGGAGTCCACCAGCACACGCATGCCGGGCCGCGCACTGGACACTGGAGGCGTCGATGCTGTAAGTGTACCTACAGTACTCGGGTACCTCGTTGTTCATGTGTGGTGACTTGGGGCGGGGTGTCTCTGCTCGCATGGAGTCCACCAGCACACGCATGCCGGGCCGCGCACTGGACACTGGAGGCGTCGATGCTGTAAGTGTACCTACAGTACTCGGGTACCTCGTTGTTCATGTGTGGTGACTTGGGGCGGGGTGTCTCTGCTCGCATGGAGTCCACCAGCACACGCATGCCGGGCCGCGCACTGGACACTGGAGGCGTCGATGCTGTAAGTGTACCTACAGTACTCGGGTACCTCGTTGTTCATGTGTGGTGACTTGGGGCGGGGTGTCTCTGCTCGCATGGAGTCCACCAGCACACGCATGCCGGGCCGCGCACTGGACACTGGAGGCGTCGATGCTGTAAGTGTACCTACAGTACTCGGGTACCTCGTTGTTCATGTGTGGTGACTTGGGGCGGGGTGTCTCTGCTCGCATGGAGTCCACCAGCACACGCATGCCGGGCCGCGCACTGGACACTGGAGGCGTCGATGCTGTAAGTGTACCTACAGTACTCGGGTACCTCGTTGTTCATGTGTGGTGACTTGGGGCGGGGTGTCTCTGCTCGCATGGAGTCCACCAGCACACGCATGCCGGGCCGCGCACTGGACACTGGAGGCGTCGATGCTGTAAGTGTACCTACAGTACTCGGGTACCTCGTTGTTCATGTGTGGTGACTTGGGGCGGGGTGTCTCTGCTCGCATGGAGTCCACCAGCACACGCATGCCGGGCCGCGCACTGGACACTGGAGGCGTCGATGCTGTAAGTGTACCTACAGTACTCGGGTACCTCGTTGTTCATGTGTGGTGACTTGGGGCGGGGTGTCTCTGCTCGCATGGAGTCCACCAGCACACGCATGCCGGGCCGCGCACTGGACACTGGAGGCGTCGATGCTGTAAGTGTACCTACAGTACTCGGGTACCTCGTTGTTCATGTGTGGTGACTTGGGGCGGGGTGTCTCTGCTCGCATGGAGTCCACCAGCACACGCATGCCGGGCCGCGCACTGGACACTGGAGGCGTCGATGCTGTAAGTGTACCTACAGTACTCGGGTACCTCGTTGTTCATGTGTGGTGACTTGGGGCGGGGTGTCTCTGCTCGCATGGAGTCCACCAGCACACGCATGCCGGGCCGCGCACTGGACACTGGAGGCGTCGATGCTGTAAGTGTACCTACAGTACTCGGGTACCTCGTTGTTCATGTGTGGTGACTTGGGGCGGGGTGTCTCTGCTCGCATGGAGTCCACCAGCACACGCATGCCGGGCCGCGCACTGGACACTGGAGGCGTCGATGCTGTAAGTGTACCTACAGTACTCGGGTACCTCGTTGTTCATGTGTGGTGACTTGGGGCGGGGTGTCTCTGCTCGCATGGAGTCCACCAGCACACGCATGCCGGGCCGCGCACTGGACACTGGAGGCGTCGATGCTGTAAGTGTACCTACAGTACTCGGGTACCTCGTTGTTCATGTGTGGTGACTTGGGGCGGGGTGTCTCTGCTCGCATGGAGTCCACCAGCACACGCATGCCGGGCCGCGCACTGGACACTGGAGGCGTCGATGCTGTAAGTGTACCTACAGTACTCGGGTACCTCGTTGTTCATGTGTGGTGACTTGGGGCGGGGTGTCTCTGCTCGCATGGAGTCCACCAGCACACGCATGCCGGGCCGCGCACTGGACACTGGAGGCGTCGATGCTGTAAGTGTACCTACAGTACTCGGGTACCTCGTTGTTCATGTGTGGTGACTTGGGGCGGGGTGTCTCTGCTCGCATGGAGTCCACCAGCACACGCATGCCGGGCCGCGCACTGGACACTGGAGGCGTCGATGCTGTAAGTGTACCTACAGTACTCGGGTACCTCGTTGTTCATGTGTGGTGACTTGGGGCGGGGTGTCTCTGCTCGCATGGAGTCCACCAGCACACGCATGCCGGGCCGCGCACTGGACACTGGAGGCGTCGATGCTGTAAGTGTACCTACAGTACTCGGGTACCTCGTTGTTCATGTGTGGTGACTTGGGGCGGGGTGTCTCTGCTCGCATGGAGTCCACCAGCACACGCATGCCGGGCCGCGCACTGGACACTGGAGGCGTCGATGCTGTAAGTGTACCTACAGTACTCGGGTACCTCGTTGTTCATGTGTGGTGACTTGGGGCGGGGTGTCTCTGCTCGCATGGAGTCCACCAGCACACGCATGCCGGGCCGCGCACTGGACACTGGAGGCGTCGATGCTGTAAGTGTACCTACAGTACTCGGGTACCTCGTTGTTCATGTGTGGTGACTTGGGGCGGGGTGTCTCTGCTCGCATGGAGTCCACCAGCACACGCATGCCGGGCCGCGCACTGGACACTGGAGGCGTCGATGCTGTAAGTGTACCTACAGTACTCGGGTACCTCGTTGTTCATGTGTGGTGACTTGGGGCGGGGTGTCTCTGCTCGCATGGAGTCCACCAGCACACGCATGCCGGGCCGCGCACTGGACACTGGAGGCGTCGATGCTGTAAGTGTACCTACAGTACTCGGGTACCTCGTTGTTCATGTGTGGTGACTTGGGGCGGGGTGTCTCTGCTCGCATGGAGTCCACCAGCACACGCATGCCGGGCCGCGCACTGGACACTGGAGGCGTCGATGCTGTAAGTGTACCTACAGTACTCGGGTACCTCGTTGTTCATGTGTGGTGACTTGGGGCGGGGTGTCTCTGCTCGCATGGAGTCCACCAGCACACGCATGCCGGGCCGCGCACTGGACACTGGAGGCGTCGATGCTGTAAGTGTACCTACAGTACTCGGGTACCTCGTTGTTCATGTGTGGTGACTTGGGGCGGGGTGTCTCTGCTCGCATGGAGTCCACCAGCACACGCATGCCGGGCCGCGCACTGGACACTGGAGGCGTCGATGCTGTAAGTGTACCTACAGTACTCGGGTACCTCGTTGTTCATGTGTGGTGACTTGGGGCGGGGTGTCTCTGCTCGCATGGAGTCCACCAGCACACGCATGCCGGGCCGCGCACTGGACACTGGAGGCGTCGATGCTGTAAGTGTACCTACAGTACTCGGGTACCTCGTTGTTCATGTGTGGTGACTTGGGGCGGGGTGTCTCTGCTCGCATGGAGTCCACCAGCACACGCATGCCGGGCCGCGCACTGGACACTGGAGGCGTCGATGCTGTAAGTGTACCTACAGTACTCGGGTACCTCGTTGTTCATGTGTGGTGACTTGGGGCGGGGTGTCTCTGCTCGCATGGAGTCCACCAGCACACGCATGCCGGGCCGCGCACTGGACACTGGAGGCGTCGATGCTGTAAGTGTACCTACAGTACTCGGGTACCTCGTTGTTCATGTGTGGTGACTTGGGGCGGGGTGTCTCTGCTCGCATGGAGTCCACCAGCACACGCATGCCGGGCCGCGCACTGGACACTGGAGGCGTCGATGCTGTAAGTGTACCTACAGTACTCGGGTACCTCGTTGTTCATGTGTGGTGACTTGGGGCGGGGTGTCTCTGCTCGCATGGAGTCCACCAGCACACGCATGCCGGGCCGCGCACTGGACACTGGAGGCGTCGATGCTGTAAGTGTACCTACAGTACTCGGGTACCTCGTTGTTCATGTGTGGTGACTTGGGGCGGGGTGTCTCTGCTCGCATGGAGTCCACCAGCACACGCATGCCGGGCCGCGCACTGGACACTGGAGGCGTCGATGCTGTAAGTGTACCTACAGTACTCGGGTACCTCGTTGTTCATGTGTGGTGACTTGGGGCGGGGTGTCTCTGCTCGCATGGAGTCCACCAGCACACGCATGCCGGGCCGCGCACTGGACACTGGAGGCGTCGATGCTGTAAGTGTACCTACAGTACTCGGGTACCTCGTTGTTCATGTGTGGTGACTTGGGGCGGGGTGTCTCTGCTCGCATGGAGTCCACCAGCACACGCATGCCGGGCCGCGCACTGGAGGCGCGCGAACTGGCGCGGGTGCCCGTCGATGCTGTAAATGTACACAACCAGCATATTAATATAGGTACAACATTATAATATGCTCGTTTTTGAGATAATCTTTCTGTGTACCTAATGCAAGTATTTCCACCGTCTATGTCTTTGTGTGTGTGTGTGTGTGTGTGTGTGTGTGTGTGTGTGTGTGTGTGTGTGTGTGTGTGTGTGTGTGTGTGTGTGCGTGTGTGTGTGTGTGTGTGTGTGTATGTGTACGTACAGGCGGGGCGGTGGAAGTGCGGCGAGGCGGGGGGGCGGTCGGCGGGCTGCACGGGGCGGCGCAGGGGGGCGGGCTCGGCCGCGAGGTACGAGTAGGTGGTGATGCGGTGCGGCGAGCACGGCGCCGAGTACTGCCGCAGCACCAGCCCCGGCGACGTCGCGCGGTACCCGTACTATAACACGTACATACACGTATCACCATATTATAACACTCTGGGACATGCCTTACGAGCGGCAAACCTGCCAACATTGACTCGAGACAGCCTCGAGCAATGAAGATCGGGTTGACACGCACGACAACTTAAACATTTTCGCGCTCAAACATGCCGCGAGCTGAGCCGATCAACTCTGTCGGTTTTTTAGCTCACGGCAAAGGCTCTCGTCAGTTTAGTGCCACGCGTGATCAGTAGGGCTATTGTATATATAAGTTTCCGATTACATCTTTTTCAAGATTTGTATCGTATTGTGACTAGACTATGCAATTTTTAAGTAATATTTTGTTTCTGTGATCATCATAGTCTGAAATTAGATAACTAACTAGCAGAAACAGAATCGCTTACAACTGCCAAAAAATACCATGTCGATTTGATTCCGATTATTTCCGATATAATCGAGTAGGTAGTTTTTTCACTTTTCACTGTAGTACACTACAGTAAAAATACTCTAGTAAACTACAGTTTTCGTATTGAATATTGTACAGCGCTCCCAGTGGTTACGTTGAGAATTAATTCTGTCATACAAAATTAGCGCCGCAACTACAGTAGTAAAGTACAGTGAAAACTCTTGGTAGGCCTACAGGACATTTTTGTGTCGCCCCGTGGTGTGTATTCACATGCACACGTGAAGGGGCCATGGAATAATGAAAATGATTCCGGCGACGATAAGTTCACCGAGATTAAAGATCACACACGAGACAATAAACCTCCTAATTGCACACGGCAATGCACAAACGAGCCTTTGACGCGTGCCAAAAAACCGAAAGAGATCGACGCAACCCGCGACAACAGAGTTAGTACCTCAGCGATTTGGCGCTCGTAATAAAGACGTAGTATAGCTTAAGGCTATTCTAATTCTGTAAGGGTGCAATTTCCATTGAAACGGAACGGAATAAAGATGTGTAAAACCAATCAATGAAATAGCTTGATTCTGGCAAGCGAGGAAAATTGAGCAATTCGATTGATTCCGCTGCTTCCACTTCAGTGGAAACACACTCTAAGCATTCCAAAACGCAAGCATACAAGTGACATTCAACCTACACTAGCACACAGGGATTGTATAGTCCACTGACGGAGCAGGAGAGACCCGCTGCGTATTATTGATCTGTACTAACATGTCTGGTCAGTTCCATACATTTTAGATTTAGTATAGTCTTGGCGCAAACAGATGTCGCTACAAGTATCTGGCCTGAACGAGAGATAAATCTTAATTAAACGTTATTAGATCATTATTATTTGAGTTTTGTTCCACGGAAATAAATTATACAGATTAATTTTCTTAAAATTTTTTGTAACAATTGTGTTTAACACGTATTTTAACGTAATTAAACATTGCTATAGTACCGGTTACTCACCACCGTCGCTGTACTTACATTTTCAACTAAGAAGGTGGCAACTTTCTTAGTATGGGCATTGACCCTCTGTTGTGTATAATTTATTTACTCTATGGTACTAGTGTAGGCGAAGCCCATCGTGCTTTTGTGAGTGCGTTTCGGAATGATTGTTTGTAGTTTCTCAACTCCTTGTTCGCTCTGTGGTCGGTTGATTGACAGATTCCCAACAGTCTCCGTTTTGATGACACTTTCATACATACATATACAGGGTGAAATTGGCATCCTTTTAAACTAAGAGTCTACACATCAAACTGAACAACTTTTACTATGGGAGCAAACCGATCGGAGCAACTAAAAAATCAGCTGTCCCATACTAAACTGTAATGCCTACTCGACTCAAATGTATGCAACAGCTGATTTTCTTTTTGCTCCGATCGGTTTGCTCCCATAGTAAAAGTTGTTCAGTTTGATGGGTAGACTCTTAGTTGAAAAGGATGCCAATGATATCAATTTCACCCTGTAGACTACATACAACAAAAACGACGTACGACTTATGTACGTAATATCAAATGCTCTCAAACGGTGAAGGAAAACATCTTGAGGAAACCTGTATACGCTGGAGAAGAAATTCTGATGCGTATGTTAAGTCTACCAATCCGCATTGGGCACGCGTCATCACGCGTGGTGGACTAACGCCCATACATCACATACTCTTTGGGATAGGCCTGTGCCGTGCAATGGGACGAATTATAGGCTGATGATGATACCAGAAGAGAAAGGACAAAATAAGTTGAAAATCTTTCTTCTTTGCATTGTATATTTCGTAGCTGAGTATTACAATTTACTCGATAAAGGAGAATATGTAATAGATTTCTCTTATATGGCAAAATAAAATAATAGCAAATTAAAATTAAAAAATATCTACAGTTAGTCAACACATCCACATGCGTGTCTCAGTCAAGTGCAACATCGGTACAACATAAAATAACATTTAAATTAATAGGTTTAAGGTCTACAATAGGTACTGTGAAAAGGAAACAAAATGTAGAGCTCCTTCAAGTAAATGTGTCAACTAAAAGAATGGAAGGGTGTCTTTGAAACGAAACATTAATAAAATTAATTAAAAGTGTACAGTTACTAAATGTGTGCTAATTGCACACATACAACTACTATTAAAAAATGAAATTAATTTAACTTAAAATAAATTGATACCGACATAAACAACGATATTAAAATGAACTAACACTTACGGTAGTAACTATTAAATAATCTGTGCTAATACTAGTTTTTAATTACTAAAACCATTTTGAGTGTGTTCAGACACTTTCACTAAGGATCATGGGATAACCGAAAAAAAAAGTGACTTCCCATAGAAAATCCATCGGCTGATCCGAACTTTTGTATGGAAGGTTTTAGCGATCTCACAGACAAGCGACACTTCGCGGTCGCGCGACACCCGCGACCGTAAAATGTATGAGCGCGGCGCTCTGCGACCCACCGCGACAGCAAAGTTTCGCGCGTCTGTAAGAGCCCTTATAGGCCCTTAGTTTCATTGTCTGAATACACCCTTAAAAAATTATTAGTAATTAAAAACTAGAGGAGTATTTAACTGCAATAATTTTAATGTGAATCCTGGTCATTAAAAACGTCCACTCGAGTTTATTTCGTAAAATGTACTCTTCTTATTTTTTTAGCAAAAATGAAGAATGGATCGCTAACTGATTATGATTATAATCGTAATTGAACTTCAGCTCGAAATAAACCTAACAACTCGTTTCAAAGACACGCCATTCTAAAAAAAATAAAAAGTGAAAGTATGCGGACCTTCCTGGTCAAGCTACTGTAGGGGCTGCAGTAGGAGCCGTTGACGCTCGGCGTGCGCGAGCGCAGCGAGAACTACAACAACACTACACGTCAGCCGACACGTCAGCCGGCGCGTCAGCCGGCGCGTCAGGCGTCAGCCGTCAGCCGGCAGCTGCATGCACAGGGAGAGGCGACTAATGCCGTGGTAGGTTATAAAGAAACTGACATATTACACTACTGTAGGGTTTAATATTTTGAAAGTAAATTCCTGTCATGTAAAAACGCAAAATTGGGCTAGATAACCTGCGTGACAATGTCAAAGATATATTTATATCTAAACATACAGGGTGGATATAACGAAACCTTCCTGGAGGGAAAGTACCCTAAATATATTGTAAGGACAGCTAATTTTACTCAAAGGAAGCATTCCTTTTTTTTATAAGTAAAACTGCAATCATAGATTTTAGAAAAATCACTTGCCTCATCCGGTCAACCGAATAATATGCGAAAAAATTACTTCCTGTACTTTTATGCTACCAATCGATAGGATAAATCACAAGGATCAAATCTCTCTAATTAACGTAATATAACAAAAAACTTATAAATTTTAACTATTGGAAAGACTCATGGGTTGGTCAAGATGTATCTGTTACGTAGTAAAGTAACTTTTAATCTGTGACAGTAGGCAAATTATAATCGACACAAAAGTATGTAATTAATCGATAGAATACATAACAAGCTACTCGACCCTCCGTGTGCATGTCTCGAGGTTCAGCAAACAAATAATAACTGAACAAAATGTTTATAATTCGGAACTAAATAACAGAAGCAGCAACTGAAAAAAGTGTTTATTATAACATTCCGTTAATTGTTCAAATCAATAAGTTGTCAAGTATTTTATAAAAATATAATCATTTCATCATTATTCTAATATTCCGAGAGATAAGTGTACTTTTTGCAACCATCAGCAGCAAGGCTGACGCTGAGGCTGTTGATTCAGTGTTTATGGGGTGTAGAGCATCTCTGTGATAGGCATGGACCAGGTCTGCCTGCATAACTCCAGTCGGTTTAGGAGTTACTGATGATTAGAGGTCTGTAAAAAATTAACGATGATATTGTTGTAGTATGCACTGTAGCTATGTGAACAGTACAAAAATTGGCATGGTTCACCAGTCGGTTTAGGAAATACAGCCGTTCAAAGATCGGAACTTTGACTGGCTGTATCTCCTAAACCGACTGACAGAACTTGACAGTTTTTGTACTGCTCACATAGCTACAGTGCATACTACAACAATATCATACGGTCAGCCTTGCCGCTGATCGTTAATTTTTTACAGACCTTTAAACATCAGTAACTCCTAAACCGACTGGAGTTATGCAGGCAGACCTAGTCCATCCCCATCACAGAGATGCTCTACACCCCATAAACACAAACACTGAATCAGCTTTGCTGCTGATGGTTGCAAAAAGTACACTTATCTCTTATACTATAATTAGAGATACTGGTAACTTATTGAAATAAACTATTTAAACCATTAGCGTCAATTGGAACTTCTTGTGAAACGAACAAAACTAAAATTGCCGATTTTAGATTGTAACGAACGCTGTCTGTCTGTGATACTCATAATGTCCTTATTCGAATACCTAACCACATAGTTCATACAGTGCGATAAGAAGATACTTGTAATTAAGATGTCCCTTTTGACGCTAACGATAACTTTAAAAAGAGTTCAGTAATTCACCAACACATTTCTATTACAAATTCAACATGAAAAATTACATTATAAAGCAGAAAGTTCGTTTTTCTTGTACAAAAATGGAATATCCACACGACTATACAACGTGTTAATGAATTAGCGCAAAACGTTATACACCCCAACTGATTTATAACAAAATAATTAGATGGAAACAATAATTTCATTATTTTGATACTTAAAATTTAAAGTTATTCGCATTTTAAGTTTTGAGGCAAAAATGATTTGTTATCATTTCAGCACTGAAAAAAAGCGCTAACGTACTCATGGATACATTTTAATAATCTTGTTTTGGTAGTAAGTAGGGTGACTGTGCCCGTGCGGCGGGTTCCTTTCGTATCGAAAGGACACTTAAGCAAAATGTCCTACACATCAAAATGACACAAGATCAAATCGACCTAATAGCGAAACGTCCTATTCAGCAAAATGACCTGTTAGCAAATAGTCCTAAAAGCAAAACGACCTCTAATTAAAATGTCACATTTACATGTTTCGTGTACAGTCAGGTACTAAATTAATACAGTGTTATTTAATTTTTTTATACAAACAATTTATTATTTAAATAAGAACCAAATCATGCACTTCAAAAAAATATCATAGGCTTGTAAAGCTTCATCATCATCACGTCCACTACTGGACATAGGCCTTCCCGAAGGATCGCCACAACGACCGGTCCTGCACTGCCGTCATCCAACAGAGGGTCTACCCGGACATTCGAACTTTGCAATTGTGTATTTGTATTTTTAAGTGTGCTCTGTGTGTAATGATAAACTGCCTCCGTGGTCTAATGGCTAAGAGCTTTGGCTCTCGACACGGAGGTCGTGGGTTCGATTCCCACGGGGGACACCTAGTGAAATGTCACTTTGTGCGGTTTTCCCCAGTTGGTTAGGACATTGCAGGCTGAATCACCTGATTGTCTGAAAAGAAAGATGATTCCGTGCTTCGGATGGCACGTTAAGCCGTTGGTCCCGGCTACTGTCTCTGGTGGTAGTAGTCGTTACATAAAAACCACGTCAGATGCCGTAAGGCGGTCTGAAAAAACTCCTACACCAGGGCTCTGCCCACACGATAAGAAGACTACAAATAAAAAAACTAACAAAAGTAATTTTGATGAAAACCACAAAAATATTATATATAATTATTATGTTAGAATTTTACGCAAAAAAAGCCGAGCAAAAATATAAAGTTTATGAAAACTATAATTACCTATTAACAAAAAAACATCATGAAATAAAAACGGTACCGCAAAGGCATATTTTTTTCATACCTACTGTAAAAATTTTCGTTCGTATTATTTTTATTACCTGACTGTACCACTTGTAAATGTGACATTTTAATTAGTGGTCGTTTCGCTTTTAGGCCTATTTGCTAACAGGTCATTTTGCTGAATAGGACGTTTCGCTATTAGGTCGATTTGATCTTGTGTCATTTTGATGTGTAGGGCATTTTGCTTAAGTGTCCTTACGATACGAAAGGGGCGGGTTGACATCGGGTTCAGAAAATTTTAAATTTTCCAAAAAAAATATTTAATATTTTGAAAAAAATTACCTATGTTGAAACCATGATAATTCGATTCTGCTCTCGATTCTAAACAAACTACTTTCTAGTTTTGCGTTAATTCATCAACACGTTGTATATACCGAGGGGGTAATCAGAGGTATTCTAAATATACCAATTATCTACATCTACACCTTAAGATAAAAATGTATTAGCGATATACTGAACAACTACAAGTGCTAGAAATAAGTGGTGCATCAGTGGATGGGTAACTACTGTAGCGGTACCGTACGATGGCACCTCTGACGATCAAATATAGTCCCTCCGCCTGTTTATTAAGGATTAATTGGAATGTCTTTAAAACGTAGCATACGGTAAAATGAACAGACGCGAGTCTTCATTCGTAACACACGACAATAAAGTTTAAATTTGCGTGTCACAGGTGCCATCATAACATGCCGCTTGTTTAAGTACTTCAAACAGTATTGTAGGTACTACAAGACAACAATAACACATCGTGCTATGTATAACTAATGAAGTATAGTTTGTACATATTAGTTTCATGTGCAACACAACACATAAAACATAGCTGGAGAAAGATTTACAAAGGTTACCTCTGACTGAAAAACAAAAATTAAGTCGATCAAATATTACATGTAGTTCGGGTTCAAATGAAAAATTAACAAATCGAAAAGGATATCACTCGTCAAACTGAACAACTATTATGGGACAAATCAATACATTATTCTTTATTGTAAACCAAAACAGATATTACAAATAACTTGTCAATGTAAACTTGTGGCGAGAATAGCATTGCAGCCACGGGATCTGTCGATGTGACTAATTAAGGCAACGTCAACATCTCTTCAGCCCACAAACATCGGCTATCGGTCAGTCACTGCATCGTATCTACTCCGAAGGTAGCGGTCTGAATGTTCTATGATAGAATCTATCATGACGATAATTAAAAAACCCCTAACGCTAAAAACAAACATTTAAAAAGTGATAAATAATTCGGTCACCTATTATTTTTGATGTAAGTAAATGTATGTTTTACATTTTAAGTATCTTTAAGATATTTTAGGCCGATTAATGCGTAGGGGTTTGCTTTGAAATGACCATTAATTTTTTTATTCGACAATCACTTGCGGTCCCCGACACATTAAGTAATTGACCTAAAATATTTTAGAGAGTTAAAAAGTAAAACATAAAATAGCTTAAATCAAAAATAATAGGTGACCGTATTATTTTTTACTTTTTAAATGTTTGTTTTTGGCGTTAGGGATTTTTTAAATTTGTTAATTAATGTTATTTCGTAATTTTTTATTTTACTTGAAAACTACTGAACCGATTTTCATGAAACAAAACGAAGACTTTATAATACCCCTCTTCTTGCGTCGGGGGTTAAAAACATTTCTTATTCCAGTTGGTCTCAAAATAATAGTCGGCTTGATGAATGAATCCAAGCTGTCGGTGTATACTGTATGTCTGTGTCGTAATGTGGCGTCGTATGTAATGTAATACTAAGTACCTGTAGCTCGGAGCAGGCGCGGTCCAGCTGCAGCGGGTCGTGGGGCGCGGGGCCGCAGCGCGGGTGCCAGATGGCGGCGCCCTGCAGGAACATCTCCTCGCCGTCACCGAACGGGTCCCCGCACTTGGAGCAGCGCGCGCACGTCGGGTGGAAGTGGTGGTTCTCCCCCGCCTGCAGCACCTGCCGGTACCACAGAAACGATTCTCTTCAACTTACGACCCGATTAAAGTGCCTAATTCCTTATTAACATCGAGGTCTACATGTATGGGCGATGAATAAATAAAGTCCCAGAATACTACCCTAGGGTACTCCAAAAGAAACTATCACGGGGACTGTTCCCTCTCTCATCTGTGGACCGGTGCAGGTAACTACGAGTTGAGCGATCGAACGCCTGATTCAAACAGATTCTGACGGCCCGTAAACATTAAGTATACATAGAAAATTTTCATGGAAAACAGAGTCGTAAGCCTTTAACAAATCAAAAAACTAACGTTTTTGGGTTTTATATTGTTGTATTTGGTTTTCTTAGCTTGAAAGTTGACATTTGAACATGCAAATAAGCGTGTTCAGACGGTATGATACGGTACCTTGCCCGCGATGTACCGCTGGCAGTAGGCGCAGCGCACGCCGTAGAGGCGCTGGTAGTCGCGCTCGCAGTAGGGCACGCCGGCGCGCCCCATGTACTCGCCCTGCAGCGCCGCCCCGCACTCCCCGCACGCGAAGCACCACGTGTGCCACTGTCTGAGGGTGCAACAAACACATAACATCCAGTTAACAATTGTATTAGAGTCTAATCTAGTCAGTAGTTCCAAACTGGTGGTCCGTGAAAACCTCGGGAGATGTCTGTGGAAGAATTCTACAGCACATGCCAGTTGCCAATAAATCGCATACATGCATTTCGGGGAATAGTCAGAAAATAACCGTGCTGAAAACTGCCGTATCTTGAACACTTTCTATTCTGGAACCTTATGGTCCCTGCTAACAACAAATCAACCAAAGTGGTCCATGAGTGAAAAAAGATTAAAAACTAGCACTGTAGGTCTCGACGACAAAATCGAAGAAACGGGATGGCATAATTACCATTTTCGTATAACTAGGAATGAAAGATTATACGGACAAGAAACCAAAATTATTTCCGATACTTAATAGTCCTCTCACGCCCGCTCGTACGATAAACGCATTCAGTAAAACTATCATACAGGGTGACAATATCTAAGGATGACATTTACTTAAGCGATGTTTTAAGTAAGACCCACCTGTCTAATGCGACTAGCGCCTGTCCTTCTGATAGCTCTTGCCCGCATCCTGCACAATCTGAAACCATTTTACATGTTTTGTTAGTTACGAGTAGATCAATTGAAACAGCCTAAAACATAGATTTTAGAAACAAAAACTTGACTAGCGGGACTTCTGGCATCTGCAGTTCCGTCTTAAGACCAAGGATCCTTTTCGTCATCATTCTCTTCTCCGTATTCCATTATTTAGGCTCGGCGCAATATGTCATCCTCTTCCATTCACACCAAGGAACCCTTCCCTGAATATGATGAGAAGAGGATGACATTGTCATAGATTACTATTTTCGGGAAGCTACGTAGTATCTTCACGTCCCAAATACCGCAGTGTCTCAAAACAAAAATCTTCGACACGTGTTTATTGCCAGTGGTGACATATGGAACAGAGACGTGGACGCTTACTCAAGGCCTCATAAAAAGATTGAAAGTCACTCAAAGGGCAATGGAGAGGGCAATGTTCGGAGTTTCCCTGCGAGATCAAATCAAAAATGAAGAGATCCGCAGAAGAACCAGAGTTTGTCAGCTACAAAGCCTAAGCCAAAATTTCTAAACTACAGTGGCAGTGGGCGGGGCACCTCGCTCGCAGAACCGATGGCCGATGGGGTCGAAGAGTTCTCAAGTGGCGATCGCGTACCGGAAAGAAATCCCCCGACGGTCCCAAGGTGGACCGACGACCTGTTGAAGGCTGCGGGAACCCTTTGGATGAGGGCAGCGCAGGACCGTTGTGGCGATACTTGGGACGTCCAACGGCTGAAATGATGACTGTGGCAAGGATCTTCGTCAGATCAGTGTCAGTCTACACGATCGTTAGCTGTAAAGCCTCACCGTTAGGGTCTATGTGTGCCTGCTGTCGGGACTCCCGCTCTCGCTCTCGCTCTCGCTCTCGCTCGGGGCTGTCGGGGCTGTTGGGGCGCGGGCGCGGCGCGGAGGAGGCGGCGGAGGCGGCGCGCGCCGTGTGGCGCGTGGCGGGCGCGGGCCCGTGCCCCGGCGCCGGCGCCGCCGGTGACGTCACGCCCACGCACGTCGAGCACACCACCTCCGCGCCCGTGTACGTCACCTTCTCGCCGGACGGGAACGCGCGTCTGCAATCATACCGTACCTAGTGTCTTAAAGTTGCATTTAGATCAAACGAGCGAATGCTCATTCTCGCACCACTCTTTTAGTGTAAGCAAAAAATGAGCATTCTATCGTTGTTATATGTGTCGGTCGCAAGTGTTTGAAAAAATTATTGTAGAGTTGTAGCTCTATTGATGTTAATGCCGTAAGGGCCCCCGAACAGTTCTGTAGTCTGTACGGCTTTGGAAAGAATGCTCTAGTTTCATGTTCGTTTGGTCTAAACCATATCGGTGAAAAAGAATTGTGTTTTAAACTTAAAGAATGCTCTGGTACTTGTTCTAGCTCTACGTTCATTTGATGTAAATCCAGCGTTAGAAGATGCACTGATATTCCGAGAGATAAATGTACTTTTTGCAACCATCAGCAGCAAGGCTGATTCAGTGTTTATGGGGTGGAGAGCTTCTCTGTGATGGGGATGGACCAGGTCTGCTTAACTCCAGTCGGTTTAGGAGTTACTGATGATTAAAGTTCTGTAAAAAATTAACCATCAACTGCACGGCTGATCGTATGTTATTGTTGTAGTATGCACTGTAGTTATGTAAATGTACTGTTTATATACAAGATGACAAAACTGACATGGTTCATTAGTCGGTTTAGGAGATACAGCCGTTCAAAGGTCGGAACTTTGACTGACTGTATCTCGTAAACCAACTGACAGAACTTAACTGTTTTTGTACTGTTCACATAGCTACAGTGCATACTACAACAATATCATACGATCAGCCGTGCAGCTGATCGTAAATTTTTTACAGACCTTTAATCATCAGTAACTCCTAAACCGACTTGAGTTATGCAGGCAGACGACGGTTGGGGATGGACCAGGTGGTCCATCCCCATTACAGAGATGCTCTACACCCCATAAACACTGAATCAGCCTTGCTGCTGATGGTTGCAAAAAGTACACTTATCTCTTATACTATGATGTGAATTCTCCATTTCTTTAAAAAATCCCAGTCCCATTCTCTTTAAAAAATCATATGTGCAATGGATAATTACACGACACAATATTTATAACACCTACTTAAACTTTCCGAGGTAGGAACAGATTGTAAAAAGAATTTGACATCAACAATTTTAATTAAATAAATATATTAGTTCTTTGTTTGACTACGAAACTCTAAAAATGGTCAGATTTTAAAAACTAGTAGTAGATCAATTACTAAATGAACGTCAGCAAATCGGTGTCTGTATCAACCACAAATCCAAACCCGTTTATCTGTGGTATTTCCAATCATTACATTCATCTATAACCACGTCCTTAATCAGACCCAAGACTTCCTACTTCCTCCCAAACTATAATTCTGCTGCTATTCATCTTTATCAGCAATCAACAAAAAACTAATGAGGAAAACGGGAGATCTTCGACATGCGTGATGTAAGATATTACGATACGACGAATAGAACCTTACATTTATCCATACTTTTCTTCAAAAAAACGAAACTCTCGTATCTACCGCCGCAATTTTAGTCGCAAATGCCGCCAGTAAGGCCCGCCACATACATACGGAATTCTGAATCAAAATTGTGATTTTATACAGAATTTGAAGTTCTGGAGGGGGAAAAATTCATACAAATTCGTAATCCTGATTCAGAATTCCACGTGTGTACCAGGTCTAAGGGCTCCCACACATAAATGCGACGTCGCATCGCATCGCAAATATCTGCCAGCGCTCGATGACTTATTACGATGACATATGTATGTTTATTGCACGCACCGAATCGCAGATATTTGCGATGCGATGCGACGTCGCACTTATGTGTGGGCACCGTAAGATAGTTCGTCGAACCAACTCTGACAGCAGGATAATCAGCTGACGCGAATATAATATCTGCGTACTGCCCGCACGCGGCGTGCCATCGCAACATGAGCCTTCAGAACAAGGCGACAGGGTGGTATACGTACTGGCAGCGCGCGCAGGTGAAGCAGCGCTGGTGGTAGGTGTTGCCGAGCGCGGAGACCACCTCGCCCTCCACGTACTGCCCGCACGCGGCGCACCGCGTGCCGAACGCGCGCTGGTAGTCCTACCGACACATAACACAAACATATAAACACTGCTTAGAGTAGAAATTATCTGTGGAGTATGTAAATGCAAGTGCAAACAGCTCAGCACGTTACGAAAGGTAATTGTAAAAGGGATCATATAAAGTATTTCTTAATTTGCTGACGGTTTTTTCAGGGTACGATCAGCAGAGCAACAAACTGCGAATCTTTTTTGGAAATAACATCTAAATCGCAAAAAATAATCTGCTGTCCCATACTTTTGGGCGGAGTAGGATTGCAGTTTTGTATGGAACAGCATAGATTATTTATTCGCGATTTCGATGTCGGCCCCGTAAACAAAATTGTCCACAGTGGAACCCTTCGCTCAATTATATCATGTTCAAACTTAAACCCTAAAGTAAGTAGTTATTTCAGAGAGCTTTGATAAGACATTGGTAAGCGTATACGCCGCCGTCCGTATTGGACGGAAAGAAGCCTATATTTCCCACACATTGATCACAATTGGGTGCGTCAGCATAGCTTATTTAAAGCGGTTCTAATTGTTAATTTTACCTAGCTCACCACCAAGCGGTGTCAGCGCCTTACTCAACTCTAATTGACAAAGGTGAAGACTTAAATAATCACTCGACTCCTCATCAATCTTTTTTGAAATCACATTGTTATCGTTACTGGTCGTGTTTTGTGAGTTTGAGATTGCGAGTCGAGACTGTTTTTTTTATTGACAATGGGTTTGCTCTTGACCTCAAATCCTGTCCTTAGGCCAAAGATGGGGTCGAAGATGTAGCGAGCTAACCCAGAAGAAGCCTATTCACTCGTACTTTAAAGGCATTCGGGTTGTAAGCGCTCGGAAATACTGACGCAGACAGGGCATTCCTCTCCTTGGCTGTGCGCATTATAAAAGGATCAGAAAGGCGCTTAGTGCGGATATGTGGGTTGTCAACCAAGAAGGGGTGATATCCCGCGGTGCGTCTGGAAGTCCGATAGTAGAAAGGGGAAGGCGGGATGAGCTCATGTAGCTCATGGATACACTCACCGAAGTACAATCTGTAGAAGACCGACAAGCAGGCTATGTTGCGGCGGTGGGCTAGGCTATGAAGCTAGTCTCCGCCAGTTTAAATTAGCACTAGCAGCAGTGGTACGTACCTGTGGGCAGTAGTAGTGTCCGTCCTTGCAGAAGAAGCCTCCCTTGGCGAGGCTGGCGGCGCAGGTGCGGCAGGTGAAGCAGGCCGTGTGGAAGTACCGCTCGGACACGCGCAGCACCTCGCCGCTGCACTTGCCGCCGCACGCGCCGCACACCACCTTGCCTGCGGGGATAAACATGCTTAGGTTTAAATCACCTGTTTGTTTTTCTGCACAAGTCGTAAAAGTTAACTGAGGGAATCGTCATTATCATCCGTATCATCGTATAAACGTTCCACTGCGGGGCACAGGCCTACCCTCAAGGGTGTATGGGCGTTAGTCCACCACGCTTGCCTAATGCGGATTGGTAGACTTCACATACGCAACAGAATTTCTTCTTCATCGTATGCAGGTTTCCTCACAATGTTTTTCCTTCACGGTTTGGGAGCAGTCGCTATTACGTACGAGTTGGAAAAGCTCATTGGGACATGGCGTGTCGTCCATGCGGATTCGCAACGCGCAACCGACGCTCTGATGGAATAGTTAAAAAAAAATTATTCATTTGTATAACTTAGATAGGAATATCATGAACAAATATATACAATTTCTCTCCATAACTTCATAATGAGTTAAGGTCATGCGAACTTTATAAAAAAATACGTCTGTGTACTCTTTGGTATATTTAATGCTCTGTTCTGTCCATCGTGTGCAACAGTGAGCAAGTGTATATCTACTAATACACCGCAATATTACCCGCAATATACATCCATCTATTCATCTAATAAAATAAATCTAATCAGTTTGATTCAGTCCACTACGCTGACCGAACTCAACCCAATTTAACCAATAAAAGCCGTTCCCTAAAAATGTTTAATAAAAACCTATTGTAATAAATTGGAATTAGCCGTGGGTCAATTGGTGAGGGTCGCGTTCCGAATGCACATTCCCTCCTCCCTCACCGCAAGCCCCTCACCGACAAATTGAGTGCATCGCACGTGAGGGGACCACCGGAACAACCAGCGCATAAATAAATTATTTACTTGGGGACTGTCTCTAGTGCAATGATATCACCTTGCAACTTGCTCCACAACATTTTTCAAGGATATAAATGTTAATTTTAAATGTAATATCGACTATTACCGACTGCCTCAACGGCGAAGAAACAAATCATGAGAAAGCCTGTATATGCTGAATAAACTCTGATGTAACTGTAATGTGAAGCCACCAGTCGGCAAGATTGGTGGACTACTAGTACCCTGAGAAATCAACCAGCTTCCGTCCATCCATCAACATTTTTTATTCAAAATAATATCACATAGATAGCTTTCTGACGTAATTTTTTGACTCTATCACCGCGTCGGAAGGTGTTCCGTTGAGAGAAGATACGTCCAGGAACTCTACAACACAATTACATGACATCGACTGTCAAAAGAAGTGCTTCTAATAGTCAGTTTCCAAAAGTCGTCTATCATAGCTCGAGTGTCAGGCAGGCCATGACACGGGCGTGTGTTGAAGACCTGTCATCTAATAATTAGGTCACATCGCCTCCCACGACCCGTCGCGGCGCGGGCGGCCCTCGGACCCGTGACGTCACGGGTATCATAGATCATTTGTAGCAGACCTTTATTGATTATTTGTGGTTGGGCTATTGCAAGCAAGGGTCGTTGTAACACGGAGACCAGCGCTGGTCCTTTTGTGTTCGCCCCAAGCTCACCCATATTTACGCATACCTCCGAACTTATGGTATTTTCTTTCCATTCTCGGGAATGCAGGTTTCCTCACGATGTTTTCCTTCACCGCCGAGCTAGTAAATGATAAATACAACCGTACATAAATTCCGAAGAACTTAGTGGTACAGGCCAGGAATCGAACCGCGGCCTCAGGATTGAGGCGCTAGCTCTCTTCCGTATGGGCTATCATCGCTCTAAAGACCTTTACAAATGGCTGTTAGGTTAGGATGTTAACATCCTTTATCAATTATCACCCTGCTAAGCGCATGGTCCAACTGCTCTCTCCGACTAGCTGGACCACCGGCACGGAGGCAGTATTTCTACTATAAATTGTTGGACCACTGCCCCTGTCCATGTCCATAGTCCAACTAGTTAAGACAGACCAGTTAGACCTCATAAAAATTCAACCAGGTTTGTGCAAACTGTGATGAAAGCCCGGTGGTTCCCTGTTTAGACAGATCACCTCATTTGTTTTGGTGAATGTCGTGGAAGTAAAATAAATAAATAAATGTAAAGCTACTCGGAGACGATATATCGGAAGGCGCACAAAGAGCTATGACACATGCGTGCGGCCGCGGCGCCACGTATCTTCACACGTTTGGCACTAAAACATTTTTTTACTCTTGTTATTTGCAGTTGGAATAGTTGGATGCATTTTTCAATGTGTCATGTTTCTATTTACGGGCAGGATAGAGTCACCATCATGTGTGGGCTATTGCAAGGATTTAGAAGCGCAAAAGCGTATTACGACGTTCTCGCTCTCCAAAACTGTTCTAATCCAATTGGAAAATTCCTTTTAAGTGACCTTTAAAACCGTTAATCAAAAGAGATGAAAATCAACCGATTGTTGAAGTAAAAGCCTGTTGAATGTGGACATTTCTGTAGAAATGCGCTGGCATATTGAGTTAGATAGATATTTATTAGCCCATTCACTGGCTGGCTTTATTCTGAGCCGCCATCTAGATGCCGCAATAAATTCAAAAGGTACCTTCACGCACGTTATCGACATCGACTTTGGCAAATTAAATGCTGAGTTATTTGCACAAACTACTTATAATGTTGACTCTGTCCGCATCAAAATTAGTATCAATAAACATTATACTAGTTGTTTTTACTCGTTTGTTACTAACGAGGCCTTCCGAGGGTTCTGAAAATTTGTTCCTTATCAAAAACTTTTTAGAATTTATATCTTTTCGCGAATCGAATATCCTAAAGTTTACGACCTTTATAGTACGATAACTGGAAATTCAGCATCTAAGAGGATTAACCCAAGTGCATGTCTTAAACAATAACTACCCTTAATCATTCCGGCAGGCACGTGAAGATTCAGCCTCCCTCAATCATAATTTTGCTTTGTTTTTTGTAAATTATGTTTCTATCAGCGGAGACCTATAACTGGCTTTCTTTTAGCCACCCATATTTTGTATCTTGTCAACAGCTGTTGGTCTTCCCAAGAAAATAAAATAAAATAATAAGATTATTTATCACAGGCGTAAGGCAGAGCCCTCCGCAAACTGAAACCATGAACTCAAACCATCAAACTGAACAACTTTCACTATGGAGCCTACCTCCGGAAACGCGAAAAAAAACAGATGTTTCATACAAGACAGCTGATTTTTTTTCGCGTTTCAAATTCAAATTCAAATTCAAAATTTTTTATTCAAAATAATATCATATAGATAGCTTTTTGACGTCATTTTTTGACTCTACCACCGCGTCGGAAGGTGTTCCGTTGAGAGAAGATGCGGCCAGAAACTCTACAACACACATCTTTTAAACAAAACAAAATGTACAAAGTACAATTAAAATACAATATTGCATTACATAGTGTAAAATTGTCAAGACCATAATCATTACCATAGTCATTCAAATAAT
The DNA here is from genome assembly GCA_922987775.1 of Agonopterix subpropinquella. NCBI lineage: Eukaryota > Metazoa > Arthropoda > Insecta > Lepidoptera > Depressariidae > Agonopterix > Agonopterix subpropinquella. The sequence goes on from OV277713.1 coordinate 152,725, forward strand.
CATCGAGTTTATAGTAACCTTTTTTACAAAGGACTTGTTTAACTTTAACTTAACTTTAACTTTTTACTAATTTATTTTTATTTCTTGTATTGTAATTATGAACGTCACTGTTTTTGGGAAAGAGAGACAAATTTTTCCGAACACATAAAATATTTTCGTAAATATATTGACTGTAGAAAGTCAAAATACTGATATCTTTAAAAAGATCTCGTAGTGAGTCTCGACAACGCAGATTATAAATGGCTCGAATTGCCCGCTTTTGAAGGATAAAGCCAGCCTCGACGTCTGTAGCACGGCCCCACAGCAAAATACCATAAGACATGATGCTGAAGTATACAAGTCTTGCAGTAGCTATATCAGTTAGCTGTCTAATTTTTCGAACTGCATAAGCTGCCGAGCTCAGCCTACCCGCTAGGGTTTCTATATGTGGACCCCATTGCAGCCTCGAGTCAATCTTTATCCCTAAAAATACAGTATTACTTGTGAAATGCAATATATCATTATCTAAAGTTATATTATTTTCATTATTTATAACGTTTGGTAGAGTTTCCTGAGGTAGCTTCCATAGTGAAAGTTGTTCAGTTTCATGGTCTGAGTTCACCGTTTCAGTTGGCGGAGGGGTGTCCCAGTCATGTACATTATAATGAACCTGAACAACCAGTGGTACTACCAACAGTACAAGAGCGCATCATCTGTATCGCATCATAGGTGCGCGCGTGCTTCTCTGGGCTCGCTTCCATCAGATGCTCCTCTACCCGTGTGATCTCCTCACTAATCTGATCGCGACCACCGGTCCGCACTACCGGTACCGACTTCATTCAGTTCAGTTCTCTGTTATCTATCTCATGAGTCAGGTCAGGATGGACATCTGACATCTATTAGCTATATACACTAATTCTCATTAAACATCTTGTTCTAGTGTGTGTCCTTATTCGTTATCTTCATATACTTATAATGTGGCACTTGTTGTTGCTTGGGACTTCGCCTGCGTGGAATTGTTAGGCTTATGTTCGTCTTCCGGGTGCAAAACTATCTCCCTGCTTATCTTTATCATGATCGGTGTAGTCGTGAAAACGTACAGATAGAAAGATCCGGCATTCATAAAATTAACATTAAATCTCCTTATGGTGTTTGTTTTTGAATTGCTAATCTCTTACAGATCTGACCACACACTCAGGTGCGCAGGAGATTTCGTAAACGCTAGAGCACACACTCTACTTCTCGAATGTTTACTTGCAATCCCTCCTAACAGTCTGACTACAAGGAGGCATAATATGCAAGCACAACTGTATCCGCATCAATGAAAGAGTCTATCCAACAGCATCACCTGCATGAACATCCTGAATCCCTATAACCTTAAAGTGTCGCTATCAACACGCATGCGCGTACGGAATGCCGGCTATTTAAAGCGGGGAACAGTTGGCGCGGTTCCAGACGACTCCAGAGAGCGACTGGAGCGACACGGCCCGCAGGATGCGCTGGGGGGGAATACGCGACGCTTCCGCATTCGTAGACGTCCAATCTTGTTGAGATAGGTTGGAATGGGGTTAATTTCAGTTTTAAAATAAAGGTGGTTTTCCTCTGGAATGCCATTTGCTTCTTACTGAAGTTGGCCAAATTTCTCGCACTGTTGTTGAGTGTTGCTTGTTACTTGAGTGTTATTTTCCTTAGTCGTACCCTCTGTATTAGGGATCATATCAATCTAGTCTTAAAACTTAAGTTAAGTTCTAGCCTGATGTGAGGATCCCACTGCAGGACAAATGCCTCTCGCAAATAAGGATGAGAGGAAGTGGGCGATCACATCATGATAAAGAGCGACGACTATTCACAATCATAGACAACATTACACACACCGTCACACTGGACAGAGTTTCGGTACTACTAGTGAAACGTGGATGTTCTGAAGTTTCAGAATATCTCTGACTACCCCCTCGGGGAATATAGTCGTGAGCATATGCTATGTAGACAACATTAAGTTTACCCTCAACTGTCTTTGAATTTGAACTAAAAACGAAAAATGTTACAGACTGAATAAGAAAAATATGTACCTCCTTTGTCAATGGGAGGAATTAGGGAAAACATTTCTATCTTCCGAACTACAATTTACAGTTCTTCTGCAGGCTATAAATAACAATGAGTTTAGCATACCAACAACGGCTATTAGCCATCCATCCGAAGTGACTCATCGACTCGAGGAAGGCCCCAGCAAGACCGATGGTATCAGTACTACAAGATGACGGGTTCTCTAACCAGGCGACGCGAGGTCGTAATCACCCGGCACACGCATGGACAGCAAAAAACATTCAGAACCGGTCCCTGTCTAAATGAGACGGGCAAATTAGTGTCAATTCAAAACGCCAGCACATTTCGAGTCGCTATAATTCCATCTATCACTGATCTCCTAGATCACGAAGAAGGTACAGAGAGGACTGAAGGCTCACTGCCTTCCAGTTTCCGATCATTCACACACAGACACGACACGACACGACGACGTCTCCTTTTTGCGAAGTTGGAAGCCGAGAATAGTTTACATAAAGTTGAGAAGATGAACAAAATGTGAATGCTTCAAATCTTTCTTCATATTCAGCTCGTTTTAGCAAGATAAAACTTCACGGCGCCATCACGTAAGCGGGGTTAATATATTCGTGCGTGACCCCTTCCGTCTGAGATTTTCATCACTCAAGTGCTCACTCTCTCACAATCTACTCACAATACGTTCGCGTTTTGCTCATACAACATGGATGGACACTTTATATTTATGGGCACCGTGAATTCAATTTCTAATTATTAACTATCCATATTGTGTTATTGTAACATTTATTGTGCGCAAAATGCGTATATGCGTCAGGAGTTTACGGAATATGTTAATCTTCCCCTAATGCCAGCAGAACAACAAGCTTGCTACGCTCAATTAGTTTGCTCAAAGAGTTGCAGAGTCAAATGTGCGTGATCGGACGTTTGCAGGAAGTGATCCTTCCGAACTCATTGTACTTGGTCGCCGCGGGCATACGGACAAAAACAAGAAATGGACAAAAACTCGTCTAACACAGTATGAGTCACGCTGTGGTGAGTGGGCTGGAGGATGATCCCAACAGGTGGGGCACAAGGTTCAAACTCGTCTGGCATCACTTACTAATAGTATTAGTCCGAGATCCGACCGTAAAATTATGCACCTATTTCATAGGCGAACGAAATGTGATTCTAGTGTAAGTATATTTACACAGGGGTTAATTTAACGCCGCTACGTTGTCTAGAAAAATCTTACCGCAAGTACCTTTTCCATGATGTTTTTTGGTATAACTTTTTCCACCTGTCTGTTAGGGAAGTAAATTAGGTGCCATCGGAAGGAGACTGATCACTGATCTAAAGTATTGGAAAAACTAGGATTTCCACCTCTCAATCTGCCGCAACTATAGGGTTGCCAGGTTCAAAGAAGTCATTTTTTAACCTGGCAACCCTATGATTTCGTCAGATTGAGAGGTGTGCAACCCTATTTTTTCCAGTACTTTAGATCAGTCTAATTCCGATGGCACCTAATTTACTTCCCTAACAGACAAGTGGAAAAAGTTATACCAAAAATCATAACGGAAAAGATACTTACGGTAAGATTTTTCTAGACAACGTAGCGGCGTTAAATTAACCCCTGTGTAAATATACACTAGAATCACATTTCGTTCGCCTATGAAATAGGTGCACAATTTTACGGTCGGATCTCGGTCTAAATGTGTTTGTGTCCGAGCAATAAACATTATGTAGATAATGTTGTTTATATTTATAATAATTCGCTAATAATTATAATGATAATGAATCAGCAGAGACCTTTGAGTACAAAGGGTGAGTGAGTGAGATTATTAAACTGTGACAAGGCTGTTTTACGTTTCAAAATAACTATTTGTTGTTGTTAGGAGTCGTTTTATAAATGAAGATATCGTATCTCAACTGAACTAATTAGGACTAGGTACCATTATTAAGATCACAAGTTGACGCCACTGGATTGTGAATTGTGATGTGAGACAGAGGTAGCAATTTGTTACAAAATAAGTACGTAAATAATAATAAAAATCTTTATTAGCTGGTAAAGTTGCAAACCGACTTCGTTTTGTCCGCGTCTTCGCATGCGTTGACTTTAAAAATATATCCTACGAGCTTTTACCCGCGACTTCGTCCGCATAAATTATATACCAGATTTTAAGTCAGATGTCTACCAAACAAAAAAAGTTTCATCAAAATCGGTTCAGTAGTTTTTGCGTGATACTCGAACAAACAAACACCCAAATAAACAAACAAACAAACTAACTAAATTCTTTTTCAAAATTTACAGTTTTATAATAGTCAAGATGTGTTAAGCCAGAACATATTCTATCTGTGTGAGTTTGTGTGTGTGAGTGAGACTGCAGTGGGACGTATAAAAGCTGATGATGATACTCCTATAGTATAGCCTGTTTACACAACTTGATTATGTCTCTCCTACATCCAACCAACCAGTATACCTACATCAAGACCAAAATCAGGTTTAATGCAGTGGACAATAACTGCATTACATCATCAAGAAAGCTTTTATCTCTATGTCACCGCCGCGCCGCACCGCGCCGCGACGCATTTACCTGCATTTTATATCAAGTACACCGGCTATTGTAAACATGTCATTATAAAACAACCCTGACACGATTCCAAGCGAAAATAACAATATAATAAAAGTGATTTAAATCAGCGAAACATTGCGTTTGTAACGCAAACGTTTACAACTTCCTAAAATATTAACGAGCGGAGTGACCTTACGATTCTTATCTCTGAACTAAACCACTTTTATTAAAGACTCATAAGGTGAACCATCACAATCATGATCAGCCTCACTCCACACAAGTCACAAGACAGTGGACACAGTCCAGTCCAGCAGTGGTTACCCTCATGTTGTGAGGGCATTAGTACACGCGTAGGTACGGTACCCCATGCAGATTGGTTGACTTCACAATACGCGTCACAATTACTTCTTCACCATGTGGAGCGTCGCTGGGATAGCGTCTGTCCCAGTAGATTTTATTCCGTTGAGCGTCGACACACTTTGTGTAATATTGACGATTTAATGACCGACACTTGGGGCATCTACGCTTGCGCCGGACCCAATCGCTCCACGGGTAACCCGCTCAACACTCAACGGACTAAAATCTACTGGGACAAACGCTGTCCCAGCGACGCTCCACGGGTTAACTTCACTGAAGTCGAATAAGGGAAGAATCAAAAAAAGGGCTTACAGTACACCGTGAACCGTGTACTTGATACAAAATGCCGGAAAATGCGTCACGGTGGTGACGGAGAGAGAAAAATAAAAGCTCTCTTGCATTGCGATGATGTAAGCATTAAACCTGCTTTTGGTCTTTATTTACTGTTTGCAACAAGCAGTAGCTGCAACTCATTTTATTTTATTTTTGGACATCATTTTAGTGGATTTATGACGCGTTTGTGAAGTCCACCAAACTGTATCGGGTAGGCGTGGTAAACAAACTCCCACATTCTTTATAACGAACAACGAATGACGCTGATTTCGATCGACTATCAAATGAAAACAATGCAGACATCCTTTAGTAAGTGTACAATTGAGGTCCACTCTAGACAAAGGAACTGTAACAGGGTAGGTACATTGATGAACGTACATACAGTGTAACAAGTCCCTCGACAACGGACTGCAGGCAGGGTTGCGACTACGCTGGTATTCCTTTGAGCGCAGCGTCGACCGAGCGCGTATTGTTGCATTGCAACATCACTCTACATCACTGAATGTGCAAATCAAACGTGAGTAGAGACTTATTCTATTCCCTTCTGAATATTACATTGTGCAATCACAAGTACAAAATCTTATCACATAATAATAAAATGTCGTCTCTCATCTACCACATAGAGTATTATTATATGTAAACTTAAATACGTAACATAGTTAAGAGGGCTATCACAGTCCAGTGGCGCCCTCATCACATTAAAAAAGATTTCTCAATAAAGAAAGCCTAAATTAAAAAAGTGCTCAACATCAAAACTACAAAAGCCTTCAAGCCATTGTTATACAATACTTTTATAGGGCCTAACCATTCCATTTTTAGACAATTTCGAATAAAAACAAAAGCGGCCGTTTTTTTTTTCTTTTTTCAAAATGTTTATGTTTAGACGTTTAGACCTTTAAAAAACCTATAAAAGTATTCTATGAAAATAGCTTGAAGGCGTTTGTAGTTTTGATGTTGAGCACTTTTTTAATTTAGGCTTTCTTTATTGAGAAATCTTTTTTAATGTAATGAGGGCGCCACTGGACTGTGATAGCCCTCTTAAGTTGTGGGGTGCTTCAGACCATCAAACTGAACAACTTTTACTACCGGACCAAAAGTAAAATCGCGAACAGCTGTTTCACTCATACATTTTTTGGTCGGACTGCCATTGACATTTTCTATGGAACAACAAATGACTTTTCGCGATTACGATTTTTTTTTTCTTAGCCTATTTTATCCCACTGCTGGGCAAAGGCCTCCCCCTTTATCCTCCATGCATCTCTGTCCTGAGCCAGGTCCATCCTTTCTTTTTCGATATTTTTCGATTATCGATTTCGATATTATTATTTGATATTGGCTCTATAGTGAATGTTGTTCAGTACGATATGAGTACGACATAAAAGTTTGCAAACCATTGATTTTCAAAAGTTTTAATGATTACTGCTATACAGATTGTTACAGAAAGGTGTGGCCATATTTATCCCTCCTTCAAACCATCAAATTTAAAATATTTCGCTATGGAACCAACAACCCACTACCTGCTAAGTCTAAGTGGGTAACAGATAACGATCAGTAACCTTGATGACCTAGGTCCTAGACGCAGACAAGCGGCGCACAAAACAAACTACAAATCATACCGGTGACAGTGCACAGATGACATTAGGTACAATAATTAATTCCACTCGCTGAAGGTGAAGGCCTCGCTCTCCGCTGCGAGTCTGTCTAAGGTCAAATAACTTCACATCAGACTACGTGCGCTTAGAAACTGTTACAACAAAGAGCTGATTATTTAAATTGCCAAAATGCGTCGGTATTCGTGTTACTACTTACTAGCTTCAATTACAGCAAATACATAAGAGTTTGTATATATTTTTTTAAGAATGCATATACAGGGTCCTACTAAATATGCTGACACTTTTTTAAGGGGATGTTGATCAGAACATCAAACTGAACAATTTTCTCCACGGGACCAACATCGACATAGCGAAAAAAAAACGCGATTTTCGCGATCTTGATGTAGGTCCCATAGAGAAAGTTGTTCAGTTTGATGGTCTGATCATCCCCTTAAAAAGTGTCAGCATAAGTGTGAAGGAAGGTGTGTGTGTGCGTGTGTGGTGTGAAGGACCCTGTATAATTCTGTATTCATGAATCAACTGATGAATGTTGAAGAAGCGAAGGATGCACCTATGCCAGGATCGTAGCAGGTGGCGATCTGTTGTCTCTACTTCCCCCAATGTCCTTTTCCCAAACGCGAGTATATTTTATGTAAGTATGACAATATTTAAAAAAAATGTCGTTTGAAGAGTTTTGCCCGCATCTTCTCTACAGCAATACCAACTACGAAAGCGACGCGTAGTCACATAGAATTATCTACTTCTAATAAGAAAATCATCATCATCATCATATCAGCCAGTAGACGTCCGTCCACTGCTGAACATAGGCCTCCACCAAAATGGGGTGATTTGTCATAATCGACACGCTTGGCAGGTGGGTTGGCGATCGCAGTTGGATTGAATGTGTGTACTCAGAGGATGCTGCTGCCCATCCTCCGGTAGATCCCTTAGGCACCTTTTACGACACCCACGGGAGGAAATGCGATGGTGCTATTCTTAGCCGACTCCACACGGACAATAATAAGAACAGTTGACAGATATTTGTATTTAACTGCTTATGTTTTGGTCTAAAATAAAGTATATTTGATTGATTGACTATTCAATCATTGCAATGATGTCACTTTATCTCCAATCAACATAGGAATGAGATAGAAAGGGAGGGAATTAATCAAAATCAATGGCAACGTGATTAGCACGTCCAAATGAATGATGATGAATGAGGTGCAATTAAATATAATATTTACTACGATCTGTGTACAGTCGAGACCAGCAATGAATTAACCACTTATGCTGTTCATCTGGAAACTCTAAATTGGATCCGATCTTTATTATAGTACGTTGTGTGTTTAGCCTTCCTACCTATTAGCACATTAGCACACTTATCTCCGCTAATGCTAATGTGTAGTATTACCTACGTACCTAATTAGTAAACAATTAGTACAAAGCACTAGCAAAAACAATACAACAAGATATGTAGCATAAACATACGGTACATTCCACTTCTAGTGCTGCTGTAGTGCTGGTTGAAACATTGCTTATAGGCCGAGATCCGACCGTAAAATTATGCACTTATTTTTTAGGCGAACGAAATGTGATTCTACAACGCCGCCGCCAAGTTGCCTAGAAAAATCTTGCCGCATCTACAGGGTGAAATTGAAATTCAACGCGCCGTCAAGTTGCCTAGAAAAATCTTGCCGCAACTACAGGGTGAATTTGATGATAGAAGTCTTTGGTCTACCCATCAAACTGAACAACCTTTACTATGGGAGCAAACCAATCGGAGCAGAAAAAAATCTGCTGTTGCATACATTTGTGTGGCGTACGCATTGCAGTTTAGCATGGAACAGCTGATTTCTTTGTTGCTCCGATCGGTTTGCTTACATAGTGAAAGTTGTTCAGTTTGATGGGTAGACTCTTAGTTTAAAAGGATGATAATGATATCAATTTCACCCTGTATAGGTTTGCCAGGTTCAAAAATGACTTATTCGAACCTGGCAACTCTATAGTTACGGCAGACTGAGAGGTGGCAACCCTAGTTTTTCCAGTACTTTAGACTTCCCAAACAGGCAGGTGGAAAAATTTATACCAAAAATCATAATGGAAAACGTACTTGCGGCAAGATTTTTCTAGGCAACGTGGCGTATTAACAAGGCCACAATGACACTGCAATTTATAGAATCCACATTCCTCAATCGACTCTTCCGACCCAGCGGAACAAATGGGGCAGCATATACAAAGAAACGACTACCATGCTACTTTTGTGAATAATTCTCCACCTATTCCTGGTATTAATAAAGCATCAACATTACTTTCTTTTTATCAGAACAGATTTCATGATATGAATGTCTCGACGGTCTGGAAAGCTAAAGTAATCAATTAACGGGTAACATGACAACTGCTTCAATAGCTCCACTTTATAGCACATTTTCACTTCCATTGACGGTAAGTAATTACAACGTAACTGGAAATGTGACATTGTACACATCCCTCGAATACTCGGCGAGTCATTAATCGCTCGAGTCTGTCTGTTGGTTGAATAGAGTCGTCTCGACATGTCTCTATGAAAGTGGTGGGTGCGATACCGGAAAAGAGAGACGCGAATTTTTAGGTGACGTTTATGTTGAGTGTTTTTTTTTAGGATCGGAATCGAGTCATCTCGAATCTGGTAGTCAAGGCACATGGCAAGAATACAGGATTGACGATTACCTACTCCAAGATAAGATAAATGAATGAAGATTATTAAGAGTTAACCCGAAATATTACAAGTACCTATCGAATCGGTCAAAGTATGAAAGTGAAATAAAATAATAAAGCCGTCTTAAAAGAAAACAACACTAAAATATTTTTATTTTTTTATTTTTTATTGTATAGGTACACGTACAGATTACAGTTGAGATGAAACCATTTACATTGCAATAAGATATTTAGAACTAGATTGTAATCCAATTACACATGTACACAGCATCACTATCTTTAAAACATGGCGGAGTGAGTTTGTTACATAACTTAAAATCCTAATAATTCTTTAAACATAAAAATGAAACAAATACATACAAGTATACAGTAGGCACCCAAATTTCAATAAGCATTGCATTTTGCTCCAATCAAAAAATGACAATATTATTAAGCCAAAATAGGTAATTATTAAAAATATAATTGAAATCAATAATTTACATTAACAAAGTAAATTAAGCGATATAATTACATTAATTTGAATTACAAAAAACTATTAAACTATGTTGCTAGTAATTGTTAAAATAAATAAATTTATAAATGCAAAAATTAACTGATAACTTGTGGTGGGTTGAGAACAGCAATGATGCATCTTTTAAATCTTGCAAGACTCTTGTCAAAAATGTCGAGTTCTATATGTTCGGAGCTGAGGTCATTGTAAAGACGACACATTCTAGAAATGGGATTGTAAAACGAGGTATTATTCCTATACACATGGAGCGCAAAAGTACGTGGAGCACGAAATCTATAGAGGGTGTTGATGTTTAACAATGAAAGCAGAGTCGGAGAATCAATGCAAGAATGCAGTATCTAAATAGAAAAAGATACGGTATTTTGATAGAAATAGAAATTTTCTTTGTTCTTATACATCGAGTAATTAAAAGGCATCGCAGTTTGTCTAACAATGATCACTGATCACATAAAATATAGCCACAAAAATTAAATTACTATCCGATTACGAACAAGGGCGGAGATGGATCGACATCGCTTTCAAAACGCGTGAAACCGATAACATCGGGAAATAATGATCAGACTTTAGTTTATAGTTCCGACTCCGACACGATGGTAAACGTAAGATATCGTTCTAGATAAAGTATAAAAGCGATCGTGCTCTCATAACATGCGTGAAAGAAGTACCTAAGAAGTGGTTTGCTTTAATTTGATTGGAAGCAAACTGTTATAGACATGCCTGATGTAAACAAAACATATTAGGATATGCTCACGAATTCATTCCCCAAGGGAGTAGTCAGAGATATTCCTAATATAGTATACCATTCAGAATATCCAACAGTGGTCAAATTCTGTCCAGTGTGACGCAGACAATGTCAGTTGCCAGTATTTCAATGTACCGCAGACAAACTACGTAATGAAGGTCGCAGTTTTCAAACTTAAATTCTACTCAAAATGTTTTATTCAAAATAATATCGCATAGATAGATTTCTGACGTTATTTTTTGACCCCACCACCGCGTCGGAAGGTGATCCGTTGTAGAGAAGATGATTGCAAGAACCAGAAACTAAAATATACAATTCTATGTAATAATCCAACTAATGGACTTAACACATAAAGCGGCGAGGATCTCACCAGCTCCGACACTAAGTCGTGAGCTGCCCATCAAACTCACAATTAACACTCACTCGGCTCTTTTGTTGCAACGATCATGAGTTAGCATCGTTATAATGGTACCACTTTCTATTTTCATTTAAAATACAACCGAGTCTAAAACAGTCTGCTCACGTTGCGTTGGGCAAGTCGGGTTTTATTATAATAAATTTTCAGGATAATCGAGATCGAATCAGAAATGAAGAAATTAGCCGAAGAACCAGAATAGCTGACATAGCCCAAATAATTGCTACTAAAGTACTGAAACACAATGCTCCTAGAATCGATGGCCGATGGGGCAGAAGAGTTCTCGAGAGGCGACCGCGTACCGGAAAGCGTAGCATGGGTAGGGAGTGAGCCCCCACAAGGTGGACGGACGACCTGGTGAAGGCGGCGGGAACACGTTGGACGAGGGCAGCGCAGGACCACGAGTTGTGGCGATCCTTGGGGAAGGCCTATGTCTAGCAGTGAACGTCCACCGGCTGAATGATGAGATGATGAATGTTCTGGATGAGCGTGTGTCAATCTCGACATCGTCATCGCTTAACATCATGTGAGACTAGGATTTCCAGGTGTTATTCCCGCGAGAAGACCGGACATAACATGGAAAAATCTTGACATTTCAGTTCCAAGGCCCGGCAGAACTTTGCCGGACATGATTCCGGGATTTGGAGAAATTTTTGAGCCGTGGGAACTAGCTACAGATCAAATTTTCACGTCCCGTGAAAATCCTTGATGAAACCTAAATTTGCATGTCATCAAAATCGGTTTGCTTTATTATATTTTGCCCCGTTCGCTCTGCGCTGCGTGATTACGTGCGAATCTATTATAGTAAGATCGTTTCTTATAATTTCATGGACAATAAGCCTAAGAAAATCCAGCCGGCCGGAAACAACCGTAAAAAGCCTGGCAACCCCAGAGTCCCAAGACTAAAGCCAAACGAATAGCGCTTTCGAAGTTTTCTTGAAGTCAGAACAAGATGCTTCGAAGAGAGAACTTTAGGACCGCGGTCCCGCACATTCAACAAGCCCGTGCCCCCTTTCATACAGAGATGAGTAAAAGTAAAAAAGACGAAAGATTCTTTCTAATTAATCATCAAATTCCTTTCTCCGGTGAGGGGTAAATATTAAAATGTGTAGTTTCTATTAGAGACAGTGGCCGAGTCTCCTCGCAAGAAGTTTGACCTCTGGCTCTGGAGCGTCGAGTGCGCATCATTTGTCAACGTGTCTTGTTCAACGGATCGGTTCGCGTCGCCGCCGTCGTCGTCGCGTCGCACCGACACGACACAACTGTGACAAATTGCACCGAGAGCTCGCTTTCACGATACGACGCAAGATCGATTAGATATTTGATATCGAAAGTCAGGATTAAAACAGATTGCATGTCGAAGACTGCAGATTGAGATGGAATCAAACCAAAACCAAACCAACACCTTCATCGAGAGGGTACCTCGTACCCCATACATACCACAGATTAATAATAAGTTACTACGCCCATAGGTACCTCCTTCTTCTTTTCTGTGGTGGTGTGGTACCATGGTTCTTCAGTGGTATTTTTATCGGACCAAGTAAATATTCGGCAAGCCTGAGATTACAGCCTCCTTGAGAGCTATGTCCTACAGTAGGGCATTATACAGGGTCCATCTTAACATGCTGACAGTTTTTTAAGACGATGATAAGATCATCAAACTGAGCATCGTTCTCTAAAGGACCAATATGAAAATCGCGAAAAAAATCTGCTGTCCCGTAAAGGGATGACTAGGTTTACAGTTTTATATGGAAGAGCAGATTGTTTTTGCGAACGATTTCGATGTTGGATAATAAGAGAAAGTTGTTCACTTTGTCGGATCATCCTAAACATGGAATGACGTATCAAAACTCAATCTCAATCGGAGGGCACATGTTGAACCAAAAAATTACCAGCCATATTATCATAATTTCTTTGTCATTGGGTATTTAAGAGTTGATCTTTATACCAAAAATTGGTAATCCAATTTCTAATCACTCTGGGCCATATCATAAAAATAGATAATCTACTTCTTCTTCTTATCATGTGGGCAGCAAGCCCTGGTGTCGGAGTTTTTTCAGACCGCCTTACGACCTCTGACGTGGTTTTATGTAACAACTATTGCCGCCAGAGATAGTAGCCGGGACCAACGGCTTAACTCATCCGAATCATATATCTTACTTTTCAAACAATCAGATGAGACCTGCAATGTCCTAACCAACAGGCGAAAAAAAAAACAGTGTGATATTAATAGGTATCCCCCGTGGGAATCGACCCCACGACCTCCTTATCAAGGGCCCAAAGCTTAACCATTAGACCACGGAGGCAGTAAATAGTTAATAATTAGTGTAGCAGCAGCAGTCTACAAGAACTCGGCCGCTCCGCCCTTCGCACCAGTGTTGCCAGACGTGCGATAATTATCCTAGATCCAAGATATTTTTGAGGGGCATGCGATAGAAAACAAAAGTCAGGTATCGCACGATAATTCACAAAAATTCCACGATAATCCACGATAATTTTTAAATTTAATGAAATCTGTGTATCAAATCACTATTTTCAACCCTATTATCCGTCAAATACCAATGATACATCATAATTAGCGTTTAAATACCGCCTTAAACAATTTACAAATACCTATTACTAAAATTGAAGTTCTGATGAGATAAATTGAGACAGAAATATTTCCTCACTGTGTCGTTTCAATCAAGAATTTTTACTAAAATTCCCTAAAAATATCGTACTTTCCTACCTATAAATAGGTAACATTAAATTGTGGCATGCAATATAGGTAAGAATGACTGAATTTGACACTCATTTAGGTTCTAAAATACGAAATTTTTTGGAATCTGTGATGCGATAAAAACACGATAATTTTGCAGTCAATCTGGGATAATTCTTAAGTATGGATCTGGCAACACTGCTTCGCACGCGCCGCGAGCTTTTGATCGCCTCACTTTGCTATAATAACGAACATTACCGTAGTCGGGAGCGAACCCTCGCCGAACACTGTGCTTTCACCTTCGTTCGGTAATATATAGAAAGCGCTGCTACATTACATTACTGCCGGTAATGTCCTCCCCCCCTCCCGCGGTGACCACACTGTTACATTATAGTTATAAGGACATTGTTACAGCTAGCTTTAGAAGGTAATTGTGTTAATGTACCCGACTGACCAGGCCAAAAGGGAAATCGATCATGATATCATGATACTGGTTATGATGAGCCTCAGTATTGCAGCGACTTGGACTTTCAATCTTTAGTTGGAATCAGCAGACGAGCATGCCAATGAACTTTTTTAATTCATTTTCAAAAGCTTGCTCTAAGTTCGAACGGTGTAGGAAAATATCTTAGATTCTTTATTGTCCACAAAAACAAGAGATGTACAAATGCAAGCGAAATATCGTGCGGAAACCTACGCTAAAGAAAATACCCCTTCTGACCTCCAAATAGCTTTATTTATGTAATTGGCCCATTAATTGCTATAACAGCTATGCTTAGTTTCAGCTTCTTATACGTTACGGTCTCCGAGAAAAACTTATATGAAAGCCGGACAGACATACAAACATCGAGGTCTTGCCAATTTTGGTATGGTACAATAAAAATCGGATGCGTGATTGTGAAGCCCTCTTATCCGCATCGAGCACGCGCGGTGGCCTGGCGCTTAAAGAATGGCATTCCAGATTACCCTCCCAGCAAAGATAATAATTTGGGGTAATCTGTGGGGTGTACAGGCATAGTTAATTTTTCTGTGGTACAGGCCTGTCTCAGCAGTGAGGATGATAGAGGCAGTGGCAAGCCTAAGAGAGGGCAAGCAAGTCGCAATCGCACATCCCTCCACTACAATTTCTACAATACACAGGGTGAAATTGATATCATTGGCATCCTTTTAAACTAAGGGTCTACCCATCAAACTGAACAACTTTTACTAGGCAGCAAACCGATCGGAGCAAAATAAAATCAGCTGTTGCATACATTTTAGTCAAGTAGGCATTGCACTTTAGTATGGAGCAGCAGATTTTTTAGTTGCTCCGATCGGTTTGCTCCCATAGTAAAAGTTGTTCAGTTTGATGGGTAGACTCTTAGTTTAAAAGGATGCTAATGATATCAATTTCACCCTGTATAAGAGAATAAGAAAGAGTACTACACTCAGTGCAGGCAGGTAATTTAAACCACACTAAACAAATTATCTCATACCAATGTAATGTATTCGAAAGCTCCCTATTCTGATAGCAATTCTAATAGGCTGAAATTAGCGATCGCCGCAAAAAATAGAAAGCCCGCGAGCCGGCACGTGTAGAGCGAGCTGCGCGGGCGCTGGCGCTGCTGGTAGTTACACCGAGATGCAATCAGTGACCTTACATTATGTGCTTTCACTGCATCCAGCCGCTATTACTAATAGTTACAATTGCCCCCCAGTTATTTATTACATTTAGATCTAGCTGGCTCTGTATATTTATATCAACAGATTGCCGATAAAACGTTTCTACGGTGTGAGAGAAAGATGGGTTCGATAAGCAGATTACATACTGTAAATCCGTTCTATGTACAGCAAGTGTTGTAGGGGCTTTCTTTGAAGGTGATGAACAGTCCATCAAATTGACCAACATTATCTATGAAACTAACACAGAAATCGGAAAATTCATTTGGGTTTGAAGTTTTGTTTGGAACAGCATATTTTATATTCGCGATTTCAATATAGTTCCAAAGAGAAATTCAGTTTGATGGTCTGCTCATCCCCTTAAAAACCGACAGCATATTAAGAAAGAGCGTGTATATCAACAAATGAAAGGCATTTCTCTTGCTAACTGTTATCTTTGGTCCATATGTCCTATGATCTCACTCTCCTTATGGCGCCAGCCACATTCATACTAGACACTACGGGTTTAACAGTAATCTCTCTGCATCAGATACCTATCTATACCACGATAATCGATCATCAGATCATTACATTTAGATAGCGCAATTAAAATGTTCCTTAATTCGCACTCAGTCATCTGCGTTTACTTTATAAAAGTTTCCTATGGATTAATCCACCATCATCTTATTTAAGAGCTACGCTCTTGTCGGTGGAGTATTCGCCAATCCAGTCTCTTTTCCACTAGTGTCTTGAGTTCTTGATACGACACGACATCAAACTTTTCCTTCACTTTGGCTAGATAACTCTGTCTAGGTCTTTATTGAAATCCATTCAGCCGTTTAAGCGTAATGGACTCAGTGTCATAACATCATCATAAAGTTGTATCTTCTCGTCAACGAATACAACATTCACAGCGGGAACCTCCGGACGTGGCACAGCAAGGCTGCCCGGTCTAGCTCACTACCAACTGATACTAATATGAGAGAATGTTAATACACAAATCTAATTTTAAAAAACATCCGAAGCAATCAAGCCGGGACGGATGTTGCAAAAAGTACATTACGAAGTTACTAAACTTTCAAATCTTAATAACAGTTGCATGTCAAACTAAATGCAACCTACATTTAGCGCTATATAATTAGATGTAATGGTCGACTTTCCAAAATACAAACTACGTACGTGCACTCACGCATAAACTCACGACTATAATCCCTTTCGGTGGTCAGTAACTTTCCTATAACTATCTTTCGAAGCGTGAAATTGTAGCAAGGCACTTTTAGCACATTATATAGAAAATTACAAACTATCACGTCAGATTAGAAGTTAAAACCACTCTAGTCACAATCTTGAGTGGAATATGATTCCTAACCTATCATGCTACGGACAGACTCCCATTTGTCCTTACTCCGGCAGAATTGGGTCCAGAGCCAATTTAATAGACTTCCAATTCGGCATTTACATTACGAACAGGTTTCAGTCTAGTATAGGCACTTTACTAACCTATTGTTTAGCTCAATTTCTCAGTTTTCAAAATTCTATGACTAAAAATTGCGCCTTTTTTCTTTTTCAGAATAAAGTTAAAAACAACACTTGTTATTACAAATGTCTCGGAACTCAGTCCGTGCTGAGATATAAAGGCTTGAAGTGCACGTAATAGTAATATTTTCAACTTCAAGCTTATATATTTGTACCCGAGTCATGGATGTTTGTATCTATATTATGTATTCTATATCGTTGTCTAGTCATCATAATACAAGTCCAGGCTAGATTCTGGCAATTTAAATGTGACTAGATAATTTGTGTGACACTGTCCAAGATATTTATTCATTATTATATATCTCCGTCCGGACTGAGTTTAGGGATATACCTGTTAATAAGTTTTGTTTGTTACTTTCTAATGAAATAAAATATTCAAGTTTGGTTGCTGGCCGCGCCAAAAACAACGGCGAAAAATAAGGCGCCAACCTTACATACAAAACCCGCATTGTCTTTTACAACTCTCCGAAAGCCTTGAATGCGACTAAGAAGGAAGACTTTAACCATAAGAATATTGTTATCCTTGTAAGTACCTAATCGGAGCCGTAAGACATGTGACGTAACAGAGTTGTGGTTCCTTCCTTACCTGTGAACAAAAAATAAAATTGCTATAGATATAGTATTTTTTTTTTTTTTTAACGCTCACAGGCACATACATTGTAATGATCCCAAGAAAGCACTATTGATAGGCTGTTTATTATGGAAACCATACAACAACGGCACAAACATATAAACATCCATGACCGAACCGGGATTCGAACCCAGGACCCTGGTTTGGCAGTCCGGCGTGGTAACCATTACACCAACCGGGTCGTCTGTAATTTGTAATCATTAAAACAAACAAAAGAATTAAGTCTATCCTCGTCCTTCATCCCTACCTGTCTCAGGTCAGCAATGCAATTCTCTCCCAAATGGCACATGTAGCATTATAAGAGACCACTTTTGGTGTAACTCGGAACTTATTGCGTTAATTAACACTTAATAGGGTTCAACCGAGAACTTAGAGCTGCTCATTACGCTTTAGTACTTATAATAGCATTATAAGAGCAGGAACGGATACTATTGTAACGGGATTAGAGTTAGAGCAGCTGTCAAAAATGCCTTCTTACAGCCTATATCGCATTGGTTGCTTAAGAGCATTATAGTGGCAGTAAAATATGATTATTGCTGTATAAAGGTGTAGAATTATACCACTGTAATGCTAGCATCTTAAAAGAGTCAATGTGAACTACTGTACGGCCAATGGAGTTAAAGTGGTGTACACGTAGAGTGATTTAACGCTTAAAGTTCTATATTGGTTCACCTCAACTCTGTTATTAAGCCTCTTTTTCAAAGCTGCTTAAAGGTGTTATATTAGCACTCGTGAACACCAAAGGTATTCCGAGATACGCTTGTAACTCAGAAATACAGCATTTGGCAGTAAAGTGGTGTACACGTAGAGTGATTTAACGCTTAAGGTTCTATATTGGTTCACCTCAACTCTGTTATTAGCCTCTTTTTCAAAGCTGCTTAAAGGTGTTATATTAGCACTCGTGAACACCAAAGGTATTCCGAGATACTCTTGTAACTCAGAAATACAGCATTTGGCAGTAAAATGGCTACAGGAAATACCACTATATTGCTTTAGTCTGCATAATGGCGTTTAAGTAGTTCACATGAATGGCTTAAGCGTTGATGTGAACCATAATAACACTCATATAAGCCGACAGGCTGTATATTGGTTCACTTGAACTCTTATTTACTGCAATAAGCGTAATAGAGGAACCGGTGTGTACTCTTGTACAGCCATAGTCGTTAATTCAGGATTATAAGAGTTCACATAGGCTTCTTAAGAAAGCGCCATTTTGTTATAACTTTATAACCTAAACCATATGATAAATAAAATTATGGTGTTGTTTATGTTTTACTAATGATTTCTGCTTTTATTAACACGTAAAACACATATTTATTATAATATAAAATAAAACTTTGTATGATTTAATGTAAATCAGACACAAAAAATGTACACATATATTTTGACGTGTAATTATTTTCACAATATTTCTAATTAAAAACGAAATATTTCCGAGGCGCGTAAAAAATTTGCTATAAAACCATATAAACATTCACAATGAACTTGCATTCCCAAATGTTTTCACAGGCTTATATTATAAAGTGTACTTAACTAGGTTATCACAAATTCTCAATAAAACTTCACTTCACGCCATTAATAACCAACACTCACGGAATTTATTTAAAGAATTTAACTCTACTAATAAAATAAATTCAGGTTTTTATGTACACACTCTGCTGATGCTCGAAGTATAATGTAGAACCTCAAGCGTTATTTAAGTATAGCAGTAACCCCAATATAATGGCTTAGTCTGTATAACAGGACACTTGTACTCTCTTAAGCAGCTGATATAATGCCTTGTGGCCCATTATAATTCCAATATAATGCTACTATAATGCCTTTATAGAGAAATGTGAACTAAATTAGAACCTTAGGCTGTATAACTTGTGCCCAAATAAGAGTTATATCGGTGTTAACAGCCCTGTTAACACCATTGTAACACCATCTTATACAGCCTTTAGTTTCCGTGTACACCAAAAGTGATCTCTTATAATGCTACATGTGCCATTTGGGCTAAGCGCAAACATCGTCACAACCTAAAATTCGTCGTTGAAACATCGGCGAACTGTCTATTCGGTATTCGCTAAGGTTATGTCATGCATGTGTCAAACTCATATAAACACTTCGACGATCTGAAGGATTAAAAATTAAAAAAAAAATGTTTTATTAAATCTCAGTAAGAACAGAACATTGGAAACCCTACTCCAAATCTAGATGCTTGAACGCTAGGAGCTAAGTGCCTTCCCAATCAATGATTAAATCGAAACAATACATACATATAGTACAGAACTTTTTAACAAAAAGCAGTATTTGTAAAAACGAATAAGTATACAATAATTAACTTGATTAATTAAGATAGCATGCAATATCAATAACATTTTTATTATTTTATTTATTTATATATACAATGAATTAATTAATTGCAAGAAGGATGTTACATTTGTGATCTCGTCGATGTTTTTGACAGCGATGTGACGCTTAGAGAATCGCACTGTCTACCTACGAATAAGAATATTCGTAGCTGTCTACATTCCAGAACTCGGACTCCACATCGGTTGTCAGTTCTTCGGCCAATTTATGACCAGCCCACTACCACGACTTCAGCTCTCGTGTATGAAAAACAAAGAAGCGTAATCTTGTTGTTAATATCCAACAAACAAATAAAAAACGCCGAGATTATAATGACCGGACAAAACTTTTAAACAACAATGACATAAAAAGAAAGATAATGAGATAGATCAATTGAAAGATGAGCAAAAAATTTGAACAATGAATCATACTAATATAACTATAATAACAATAGTGGCAACGATGACTCAATTGCTGGTGAACTATATACTACATGATATCTCGAAGACAAAACAAACAAATCGTTGGTGCACAATCTCGTCATATTGTATGGCACAGATGATACTTTCTTCGCGATTTCAGGTTTGTTCCCATTGTAAAGTTGTTCAGTTTGATGGTCCAGCTAAACCACCTCTTTAAATATGACAACGAATTTCTGCAGTCAATGAAGCTCAGCGATTAAACTATATGGATTTCTCAAATCTGTAGCGGAACTGGCAACGAATATAATCAAAGAAGAAAGGAACCTTTCATGTTAGTCTTTGACCAAACACGACCCCTGGAGATGGGAGACTTGTTGTTTACCTCACGGGCCACCTTTCCCCGCTTCTTCGACTCATGTTTAAGCTCGCAAGACTCCCAAATACTACAACCCATGTTAAAATAAAAGCAAACATAATGTAAACATAGACGAATGACAACTGCGGCCAGCTTAGAGGAAAATCATAAGGAATGTTAATTGTCCGAGTTACGTGTCCACAATAACAAACCTGACACAATTACCATCGCGGCTACTTACTGTTGTGTTTGTTTACATCGCCGCGTGATCCGTACCGTACCTGTGCCGTGAATCATTCACACATGTGAGGCTAGCCTAGCATGCCACGCGCGACACAGCGAGGAAATCGAAGCAGAGGAAACGCCCATACACCTAATGCGAATGCGAAGTAGGTACTCATTCATTGCAGGAGTCCCCATCGAGATGAATACGTAGTAACAATTACTGATTCCCCCTCCAAAAGCATAACACGGGGCCTAGGAAATGACCTTTAGGTCAAGGGTGACAGTGACAGCTAATTCATTGACCAAGCCCTAACAACCTCATAATAATAATACCGACATCTCTCTCTTTTCGTGTCAATGATTCTACAGTTGCCACCACGTCTCGTGGTTCACCGTCATATGCATGGTCGCCGGTCGTTTTAGCATGCACAGAGCCAAAGCATATGCTCATGTTTCTCGGCTTGTCGAGACGTCATTCTAGGCCCGATCGATTGTCCAATATCAGACGCGATGCTGAGGCGGGTTGCAAAAGTTTTGATTGGATTGTAAATTAGCCACCTTATACGACAAACATAAATTAATGAGTCTCACGACCATAATCCCTCTCGTGGTGGCCCAAAAATATTACTTTTGGGGTTTTTATTAAATTAAATTAAAATTAAATTAAAAATTATTTATTTCAGATTACTCATCCATATTGTGTTAGTAACAATTGTCTTATAACTATATTAGTTCACAAATAAATTCATTAAATAAAATAAAATTAAAATAAAATTACAATTACAATATACATTACATTACATTACATACATTATATTACATTATTGAACAAAGGGGGATGAGCTGGCATGCAGCTGCATCCACCTCTGTACCATGGGTGAGTCCCACCGCTCAGCCAACACGCTCAGGACGCTATTAGTACTGCCCCGGAAGCGATTCAGCAGCGAGGCGCTCCGCTTTCTTATGATGGCGTAGAAGTCATCTATATGCGCCTGCGCGAACATAGTCGATGCGCTGCAAAACCGCGGCAGCCCTAGCAGCATCCTGAGCGCATTGTTGTACTGGACACGCAGGGCGCTGTATGCTCGCTGAGTGTAGTTGGTCCATAGACTGCACGTGTAAAACGACTGGCTGTAGGCTTTGAATAAAGTAACTTTTACCCGTGTAGTACAGCGTGCAAATCTACGAGCCAACATGTTACAGCGTACAGACAACGCCCTGCGTTCCCTCTCGATGTCATCGTTGTCACACAGGTCATCTGTGACCCAGTGGCCCAGATACTTGAACTGACTTACCCTGTTCAGTGTCGCACCACACAGAGTGATAGGTGATGCAGATGAGTAGCTCTTGGTACCGGCTTTAAATACCATGTACTCACTCTTCTTAGGGTTGTATCTGAGCCCATGGGCCTTTATTGTAGCAAAGTTCACTTTTGGCATTTAAAGGTGAGTTAAAACAAAATAAAACCTTTCCACCATCATCATCAGTAAAACGAAGTGCTACACAACAGAATGAGAACGTGTTACGATTGGACTGCATCCCGCACATCCGCTCGTATGCGCCGGATGCGCTGGCGCAGCTCGCGCGCACCGAGCTTTATGTCAGCAACGCTTCGGCAGACACACACAGACGGTCCACACTCGATGCCGCGGCACCGGGCAGCACCGGCACTATCTGTCCATCCGATCAACGCAGTGGCAGCCCATCAACGCACGCGCACTTTATGCGTCATCACCCGTCCGATGCGTGTCTACTATACAATTACTATGAAAGTGTTGAGATGGTTGTTATTCAATCAGGGCGAGCCGAAAAATTTCATTTATACTACTGACAGCGCAGGTCTGGTCGATGTGGCGATCCTTGGGGGAGGCATATGTCCAGCAGTGGACGTCTATTTCCTGATATGATGATTGGAACTACTGGGAGGCAAAACTAATGGAATTAGTTAATGAATCAACAGGGTGCATTGCATCGTTATTAATCGTGATTATTACGATTACAGATATAAAACGATGCACCGCTTCGTAATCGTTGCATCCCTACTTTTTAACTATCCTCTGACGTGGGTTCAAATTACTGTATCAGCATATCTGTATCTGTTATTTAAGATGAATAAAGCATGGTACGAATTAAGTAATAAAACATGTAAATCAAAAGCATCTACTGCTATTGAACGAAACACCAATCGAACTCAATAACAAATTATGTGGTGATTTGTTAAATGGATAAGGCAGGCTTGTCTGTTCACCGCAAAAAGGAGTCCGTTTAATCTGACTCCTACTTTCCGGGGTACATCTGTCCCTGTTTCCGACAGTCTTGGGCTTCTGGGTATAAGCTTGACCACAAAACTCAACTTCGGCGCTGACATCGAGTCTAAGGCTCAAACTGCGGCCAAAAAGCTGGGCATCTTAAACAAGGTGAAGCGGTACTTCACTCCTGGACAGCTCTTAGTATTGTATAAAGCTCAGGTCCGATCATGTATGGAGTACTGCTGCCACCTGTGGGATGGCTCAGCCAAGTATCAACTTGCCGCACTCGACTCGGTTGAACGCAGAGCCAGGAGGCTCATTGGCGATAGTAAGCTGGTGGAGGCCAAGCTTCATAGCCTAGCCCACCGCCGCAGAGTGGCCTGCTTGTCGGTCTTCTACAGATTGTACTTCGGTGAGTGTGCCCTAGAGCTGCATGAGCTCATCCCACCTTCCCCTTTCTACTATTGGACTTCCAGACGCACCGCGGGATATCACCCCTTCTTGGTTGACATCCCACATATCCGCACCAAGCGCCTTTCTGAATCTTTTATAATGCGCACAGCCAAGGAGTGGAATGCCTTACCTGCGTCAGTATTTCCGAGTACTTACAACCCGAATTCCTTTAAAGTACGAGTGAATAGGCATCTTCTGGGTAAGCTCGCTACATCTACGACCCCATCTTCGTCCTGAGGACTGGATTGAGGTAAAGAGCAAACCCATAGTTAATAAAAAAAAAAAAAAAAAAAAAAAAAAGCAATTAAGAAAACGCCGTCAAAATCTTCCATTAATTTAAGAATATAATATCAAACAAATAAGTTAATTAGCATTGTATAGGATTATGGAGAGGGATTTTGTTGAGGGATTACGGTCGTGAGTTTATGTATGTATGTATTGTATGTAACATTTTATAAGACGGGAGTCGAAAAAAATGTTTTTTTACATAACGATATTATTCAGATAACGGTAACCCAAAAACACAAATCTAGTAGCATTTCTGTTTTTGAATTACCGTTATCTGTCTTCAAGCCGAAATTCGATTCAATAGGTGCAAAAATGAGAGAGTTATTAAGGCGGGGCACACAGACAGAAAGACAGACAGAATGGACGAAAGCATAAGGGTTCCTTGTTTGACTACGTACGTAACCCTAAAAATGACATGACGTCACAAAGCTATCTAAGTTATATTATTTGAATGAACGTTTTGTATTTGAGGTGTCGTTTTAAATGGAAAACGATAGGCGATAGTGAAGAAGGAAAGCAGTCTGTGTGGCGTCGCTATGTTCGTACAAGATGTAGTTTATGGCAGTGTTGTCAACAGTGACACACGACACGACGCTAGTTGAGGTCCGTCCGTGACACGGAGACAACATCACGGCCGCGCTGATGTCACCGGCCAGAGTTCACTCGTTCAGTTGGCAGCCTCGCCGGACATCTTGCCAAGATGCCAGCCCAGCCGCACCGCGCCGGGGTTCCCTTCATTCATGCTGCTATTATGTTATCATATCTCATACTGTCTTAGAATGTAAACAAACGCTGAACTAAAGAGATGAATTTTCTCACAAATCAAATAATTGAACTATCCGGAAAGGTATACAAAATTTATCACACCCTGTATGGATTTGGTATGGATAGCATACCGCGAACGACACAGTGATAAGAGGACATTTTGACATGCGCAGAGTACCAAAGACAGAGGGACGTCCTCGATATTTCTGGTTCTCTTGGATGTTATGGACTAGTACCAGACCCTCTAGCATGATTTCTCTACTTGCGCGCGACTCGGCTTTTTTCCATACTACAAGTCGCGGCAAGCGCGGCTTTCGCTCTCCAAAAAGCGCGGGAACAGGTTATTTTGTATGCAGCGAAGGCGCGTCGCGCGCGTGTAGAGAAATCATACTAGACATGCAGGTGTACTAATCGACAAAGGAAGAGGTGGAGAAAGGATCTAAATGCGTTTGATGATGAGAGACCAGATCTTCACCAAAATAGATGAATGGAAGAATAAAGGAGAGCCCTTTGCCAAATAGTTCGATTAAATAGGCTGACATAGATTCATGAACATAGGTCCTAAGGCGTTCCGTTATAATTGACGGACGAAGAGGTGTGAAGTTCACCTTTTCGAAAGCTTTTTCAATTTTTTTGTGGTTAGAATTAAAACAGAAAGGACAATCGCCGCTCTCCCTTGAAAAAATACCTTACAATGTATAGAAGTTTTGACCGAAGTCAAATGTGTAATAAATTGTGGGGTTTTATAAAAACGACTCAGATAGTATCATTTATTTTTATTTAACGAGTTATTTAATCATTTATTATTAATAAATTATAAAAAAGCAGCAACCCCAAAATGGCTGTCAATGTTGTTTAGTAGGAGGTGGTGCAAGCACAATGTTTTTTTTTTTATATAAAAATTATAAAAACAAATAAATCATTATTAAATAAACTAACGCCTGCAGTTTGTTTCTAGTGTTCAATAGTCCATAATAAAAATAGAAGGACGGTTATAAATTTTTTGGTATTACGTGCCGAAAGTCCTTTAATTCAATTTGAAATCAGAAATCAGAATTTTATTGGCCTTGTAACAGAGAATGCTACACTAGGACAGAGCCTACGCCAATTTGCCACCGAGGATTCCCTTCAGGATTCAAAGATTTATACATTCTAAGCCTCAATTTAGTAAGGGTCTTAATACCGTAGTACGTGTCTGCATTCAGGTTTAGGGGAATATAGATTGAATTATTTAGTTCATGTGTAGGGGGAAGAAAAGATGGATGGATTGTGTGAAGGATGATATGTGTAAAAAAGGGGTAAGTGCTAAGAGAGATGAATGGAAGAGGATGACATATTGCACCGACCCCAAATAATGGGAAATGGGCAAGAGAATGATGATGATGTGCAGGGGAAAATTTCTGTCGTGTCGTAGGTAGGAGGTCTAGAATCCAAGATACCTGCAGTGAGAATTATCAAAAGATCGTTGACATACGAATGCTTCTTCGAAACAGAACGACAGGTGGGTCAGTAAAGGGTACAAGGTTGATAGACATGGCGACGCGACAAGGGAATACAGTGCAATTATAACTCACTGTCCCCTCGCGGGACCTGTCCCGCCGCGCCGCTCGGTGGTGGCTTGTAACGCAAGGGTCGGTCGATCTGAGGAGGAGGTCCGAGGATCTACCACGATATTCGATTTTCGCAATCGCGTGAACGTTTCCAACTCTATTCCAATTAAGTTTTGTCAGAAACGGACACGATATATCGTGCGGAAGTCCGAGGCTTGGAGAGCGATTGCGCTAATTTAAAACATCCAAGTTCAATCCTAATCCAATTTCAGTTCTAATCACATCCAATTGCTACCACCGCTAACGCTATTGCTATTTTTATTCCACTGTGCTTTAATTCCGCATCGCGCTAATCTCTATGTGACTGACGGCTTTTTTCAAAACGACTCTAACGGCTGAGAACGGCTGTCAAATGAATAGCGCAGTACCGAATGTGTTAAAAGTTGTGGTTCGCATTTCGCACGCGGTCCAATCCAACGCATTTGGCGTCCCTAAAACCCAGTTGGTAGTAAACCTGCCTGATGAAACCGGGAGTCGCGGGTTTGAATCCCGGAAGTAGTAAATATTTGTTTTGTGATGTGAATGTTATTACTCGAATCATAGATCGAAGAACAGTTGTCACATTGATACAATGTAAAATCACAACTATTAATAAACTAATGGCGAGTAAAAACAAACACTTTATACAGATGAGCGCATAATAAATACGATATAAGTGGAGATGACATCAACAGAACAAATTGCAGCTAATCTTGTCTTGTAGCAAACATACTGTTATCTCTCTCTACACTTTGCTACTTAAGGGGAATTATTTCTAAATGTTATGCTTTCCTTGGGCACAAATTATGAATCCTGACTTCCGTGACGAAAAGAAACAAGTAGAATCTACAGCAGATCCAGCAGAGCAGAGGAGCAGAGCAGTTAAGCAGTCACTTAACTTCTAGTCTGAGCCCTAAATAGACCAAGGGGCTGTTCCAGAGAGGGCGAAGGGATACCCCCTCGTCCCCTAGGGGGTTATACTCCGCATCACCCAAAACTGCATTTGTTAGATCGGTCCTAAGATCGAGAAACCCCATGCCGCGGAACTCTGGCAATAGTATGTGAGATAAGGGCTCCCCTTAAATGAATTCCTGAATCCGTCCTTTAAATAGATCTTTCATGCATATGCTAGCGACTATGTTTCCCGAGGGTGTAGGCAGAGATACTATCTAAATATACCTTATTCAGAAAAGGTATCTCTCCAAATTGCAGTGCCGAAAGTCTGTCCAGAGTGACAGGTAGAGTCCGTCTTCAATTTTATTAATAAACAATGGACACATGAAATTGAAGCATGCAGGTTTATCTCATGTTTTCCTTCTCCTCATAACCGGTTGTGTTGTTGAACCGTAACCTGCTGCACTAGAGTACCACAACTTTTTTTACCACGGATAGATTTAAAATACTTCGGCGAATGTGCCCAGGAGTTACATGACCTGATTCCACCATCCCCCTTCCATCATCGTACGACAAGACGTAGTGCGAGACTGCATCCATACGCTATCGATATTCCAACAATCCGCACAAACAGGTTCGCATCCTCTTTTATAATGAGAACCGGTAAGGTTTGGAACTCTCTCCCTGCGTCTGTTTTCCCAAGCAAATACAATCAGGATATTTTTAAAAGAAGAGTAAATAGGCTTTTTCTGGGCGAGCGCGCTACATCCTCGGCTTCATCTACACTTTCCATCAGGTGAGCTGAAGCCAAACGCAAACCCATTATGAATAAAAAAAAAAGAAAGTTTTATTTTATATAGTCATAAAAACAAGAAATGTAACCCTGAAATTATATTCGGCAACAACACAATTATAGCTACGAAATAATATAATAATGTAGCCGCAGACCTCGCTGCCAAAAGAAAGAGAGTCTGGTACTCGGACCTGGAGCTCCAATATCTCTTTGTTCCGGTCGCCGTGGAGACCGCAGGGGCGTGGGGAGCCGAGGCTAAAACCTTCATTGCCGAAATTGGGCGTCGACTCAGGGAGCGCAAATGTGACCCCCGCTCCGGTTCGTTCCTGGTGCAGAGGTTGGCCATAGCAATACAACGCGGCAACGCTGCTAGCGTTATGGACACCTTTGCACCTGGATCGATACGAGGCGGGCTATTTGATTAATGTGTTGATTATTAGTTGTTGTAAATAAATAAATTTGCCATTTAAAACATGCTAGATGTTATTTATTACTAATTCATTGTAATTATCAAGGACTTGATCTGTATAAGGTAAAGCCAACAAAACACGACTGGTACGACAAAATACCGTAGGTTACGGTACAAATGATACAATACAAGATCATCAGTGTGCGTGTGTGTTATAATGTCACACACTGACACAGCACGTCTGATGACATCACCGGCCGGCTGATAGCGGCGCGGCCGCTAAATAATGCCAAGGGCGATCGCGTCATCGACGAGTGGACATCTAGATCCGCGGGCTAGACCGTACCGTACGACCACGCGACATTCTTCTCAGGATTCCTGAATACATAAGCCTCTGGTTGCAGTTGTGTATAGTAAAGGGTATAAGGCCTTTTTTGCAGGGTTTTTGCAATCAAAAAGCCAAGACCCGCGAGCTAGACCGAACGACACGATATCCTTCTCAAGATTCCAGAATACATAATCTTCTGGTTGCAGTTGCGTCTAAGGTATAAGGTCTCTTTTGCAGTGTTTTTGTGAGCGATAAGCCAAACACCTGTTGCCACCTGTTGCCATGGCACGTGGAATGACGTGTCATCGATGTGCTATCAATTTAAAACCCAAGTCCTTGTTACTCCAAATTTTGTTCTTTGATAGCAAAGTATACTAATATCTGTAACCGCACTGAATGGATATACGAACAAATTATTGATTTCAGTGTTTGTCATGATCATGATATACCAAAATTGATATTAAGTACTTGATCCGTCGAATCACCATCACCACTTTAAATAATAGAATCTTATCTAATCTAGTGTTAGCATATTCACTTAATTAAATGTAGTATTATTTTAATCAATTTGTTATTTTTGATTTGAGCGTTTTCGAAGATGCGACCAGAAATTCTACATCTTAGGTGGTTACCTTGCATTTTCTTTATAGCTACTACTGTACCGAGTGCATCGTGAATCTACAGTATGTAATAGAAACGCATCAGTGGATGTACTAGTTGTATGTGTCAGAGAATCTTTACAAGAAACACACCGTTTTTACCAGACATGCGTTCTGCAACACAGACCTGTAATTCACAACTAATAGCGTCGGCGAGCGATGGGTACGCCATAATAGTTAGCACCTCAACCGCTACTGTTTTTACTGTATCTTCTCACTATATTTAATAACCGTTGCAATTATCTACTGATGCATTCTTATGCAGTGTTATACATAAGTGTGGGCGTCCATGCAAGAATGATCCAGTTGTCGGCATTTTAATCCACTTTATTATTCCATAATGATCTTATAGATGCCGAATCAACCTTAACTCAAAACCCGAAAACTGGACCGTTTTTGCGTGCCCAAAAATACATAAACTCGCGATTATAATCTCTTTCGATGTGGTCAAAAGCATAGCTCGACCACCTTTACCATATTGAAGGTTCCAGGATGGAATTAAGTGTCAATGATTGATAGCTAGCCTTTCGTCTACAAAAACATTGCTTATGAAACCTTATCCCTTACCTTAGTCACTTCGTACGACATCAACATCCAACAGATAAAACTGGATCGACACGACATCCAATGGATAAAACTGGATCGACATCCAATGGATAAAAATTGATAAACTAGGTGGTTCATAGTAGGCGTGAACCTCACGGCACGATGCGGCTCCATAGATATGCTACAAAAAGCAATCAATGTACCGAGCTTTAGAATTTGAATTTAACAGATCTAAAACAAACAGAATAGAGACATCAATGACATCACAAGAGAAGTACCTACAGAACAACAAGTTGTAGGCAAACAGACGTATGTATAGAACCACAGAGTACTATAAAGAACGAACGACCTTGAACGACTGCTCGTAACATTAAGCGTAACTTGTTGAATAGTAAGAAAACTAAATGTGGAAATTATTTTGAATGTTCTCTTATAGTGGGGTTTTGTACAGTTGATAACAGAAAATAAAGCTTAACGCTCAGGAATTTGTTCCTGGTTGTCTTCTGTCGAGACGAAGACATGTGCGATGCAGCTAAGCTGTGAAACTATGTAACAGCGTCCACTAAAACTTGCGAAGTGAATGAGCGATGTGGAGATGCCTAGCTTAGCTACGTAGTTTGGCTTAGTTTCCTAGCTAACTCTTTTCTCCTCGTACCTCTTACTCATACTAAGCACACATCCCTAGCTGATATCGTTACAAGCATCTCCCGCTAGAGATGTTTGTAAAAAAAAATCGCTTAGCTAAACCCTCGTCTACCAGAACTGCGCAAAACTTAGCTATGAAAATGGAGTGGTCTGATTGGTTATTTTTGTTCTCGCACACAGCTCAGCTACATCGCACATCTCTGGTGGTCAATCAGCCTTAGACCTTTCGTCATTGTGAAGACATTCACCAATTAGTGCAAGAGCAATGCTGATAGCAAGCCTATCTGCCAGGGTGACTTGGAGCGGGAAGCATCAGGGGTTACGTGCGTCACAAGGGTGGGCTCTTGGTGTTGCCCTCTGATCGTGGTCAAAATCAACTATTTAGTAGTTCAATTTCGTGCTGCATGCACCCTGAGCTGGGTTCACGTGTAGCAAGTATTACAGTAGGAGAAACCCCGATGCATTGAATCTTCTACTACTAGTCCACAACAGTTTCTTTTCCCACCTTCACTTCGTTAGTTTATGTATGTTATGTATGCATGTACAGGTAGATTTGTGTAGCATACACAATTAAAGTCTTCAAATGATAGGTTCTGTCTGAATAAGATAAATTATAATAATATCAGAGTTGTGGTTAGCCCAGCACGAGGATGTCTAATTAGTAATTAGTGAATTTCTGTCAGTCACTTTAATTGCTTTACATTTAAGTACAAGTAACTGTAAAATATAACAAGAAAAATTATATAGCCTCTGAAGAAGTCTAATCATCACAAGTGGTTGATGGAAGCTCTAACTAAAATCATATTATTATCTATCCCCATAGAGCTCTACAGGGTGAAATTAATAACATTAGCATCCTTTTAAACTAAGAGTCTACCCATCAAACTGAACAACTTTACAATGGGAGCAAACCGACCGGAGCGCAAAAAAAAATCTACTGCTCCATACTAAACTGCAATGTGAACAATTACTCGACTCAAATGTATGCAACAGCAGATTTTTTTTTTGCTCCGATCGGTTTGCTCCCATAGTAAAAGTGGTTTAGTTTGATGGGTAGACTCTTAGTTTAAAAGGATGCTAATGATATCAATTGCACCCTGTTTATTGGGTACAACATAGATACTTGAACTATTAATAGGTATATCTATTACTGGGAGTAAAACATTGAAATTTGTAAAGATTACAATAAGTAATAATAAAGAAGAATAATCTAATTGAATACAGAAGACTAATTACGTTTGAAATGCAAATGACAATTCTCACGAGATTTTTAGTAGTCAAATTCAGCGAAGTGATTACATTTTACCGCAAACATTGTCAAGTTATAAAAACCGCAGTTAGCTTTATATAAAGTTGACAAGCCAACGAACTGCTGGTTGCTGGGTTCCGAGAAACTTTTTTTATATCAGACATTTTTACAAATAAATGAAGAGAGACTTTTCATTCCTGAGGACGATATCTAATCCGAAAGTTTAATGAGTTATCATTATCAGATTGTTGCTAGTATAGATATTAACTTACAGAGTACTAATCATATCTAATAAAGAAGTTCAATAATAAACAATTGTTTCCAGTTAGGTACTGTAATGTAATAATTATCTACAGGGTGAAATTGATATCATAAGCATCCTTTTAAACTAAGAGTCTACCAATCAAACTGAACAACTTTTACTATGGGAAAAAACAAATCTGCTGTTCCATACTAAACTGCGGTGCCTACTCGACAACATCTGATTTTTGCTCCGATCTGTTTGCGCCATATAGTAAAAGTTGTTCAGTTTGATGAGTAGACTTGGTTTAAAAGGATGCTAATGATATCAATTTCACCCTGTATACCTATGTTATGTAGATATTATATATTATATTGTATTTAACGCTACGATATTTTTTGAGGATTCTGACCATTCGGAAAGAAATTACCATCGTGACTTCAGTATAACCGCAAACAAAATACAAAAACAAAGTGCATGACATGTGAACAATGGAACGTCAATGGGGCGCGGCGATACGGCGGCGGCGGCATCGACATCTGCAATCCAAGCCGGCAAGACAGCAATTAGCCATCAGCAGTTGGCAGTGCCACGAGTGCCACGCCACCATGCGGCACCCGGCGCGGGAATAGAGTCACGTCGCGCCGGTCGCCGACCCGACGTCCGACGCGACCTACAATGCTCAGACAGTACAAACAGTACACTATCTTCATAGACGACATCGACACAATAAGAGACGAATCTTCAGGCCAAGTCTGCAGTGTAGACGATAGAGGTCGATGATGATGATCATAGAAAGAAATCAACGCGGTTTGTATACCGATGCGTGCGCGCAAAATCTTAGGTAACCAGGGCTGCGCTTGGACAAATACGGTAAACACACACAAATAGGGCTACCAGATCCAATAATAATACAATTTAATAATTTCTAGAAAAATGTTAAGGGTTTTTTTCATTAGTCAGAACCTAAACAACGTAAAGTACCTTTTCGAACGTTCCTATAAGAAGATGGCTTAAAAAACGACAACAATTTTTGGACCTTCCATTCCATACAAAAGTGCGGATTAGCCGATAGGTTTTCTATGGGAGGTGCAACAAACTTTTTCGACCCATGTTTTTTAGGGAAAGTTGTTTAGTTTCATTATCTGAATACACCCTTAACATTTTCCGAGTAACTAAATAGGATTTATCTGATTACGAGTATCTACATATTTCCTGTCATTTTGTGTCAATGTTTTACGCGTTATGGAGGTGATGAGATCTTTAAAACAGACGCGCCAAGAATATTATCCACTAAGTTCACAACTGATTCCATGAATATGAAATCCACGGATGCTACTGTGTATTATAAAGTGTTTCAGACTTCAGCTATCGCCGGCGCGGCGCCGACCGACACCAGCACGCGACGCGCCGCGCCGAGACACCCAGCACGCTAGTTACACCCTGGCACGCTATCCGCCGATCGCTCACTGCACTGGATTCACTACAGCTTTCTTGGCACACTGCCGCTGATCAAACAGCTTTGAAGCTAGTACAAACAATTCAGCATCACAGTAAAGTTAATTTTAATCGTTCTTCGGAGAATTGCATTACTGAGAAATGTGATCAATTGATCACTGATCGTATTTTATTGTACCATGGTATAATAGCTGTGTATTTTGGCTTAGTATAAATAAACTACTCTATTTCTTCCCATGGGTGTAACAGGAGGCGACTAACGGATAAGGTTTCTCGAAAGGCTAATAGCCACCTAACTATTATATCACCGCTTGCTACGTCATTACGTCCTGAAAGTCGTGGGTTTATGGATGTATTTCTATTAATACCGTTTGGTATATTTAATGATGTGGTTTGGCATTTGATCATTTTCTTCCTCATTTCGAACACGATAAGCTGACGAGAATGTTTCCTCTTTCTGTTCCTTAATACATTTAAATTTCAATTGATGCAGCTTGCAGGTTTAAGGGTAGGTGTATGTGTCGAGAGGTGCTGGGGGCCAGCCTCCCGCACACATAAACACTAGGTACACACGGCGACAGATCAACCTACCCATAGTTCGACCTTATGTCCATGCACATAGAGTTCAACTATGGGTAGGTTTATCTGTCGCCGTGTGTACATAAGAAACCAGATAAGAGTCAGATTCAGTACACTAATAGCTCGAAAAAGAACAAAATAAAAAGTCAAGCACAATCAGAAGCCCGCTACTAAACTTCGCGAAGGTGGTCCCCGAAATTGAGGTTCATAAAAAAGCAATATCACGTCTCAAAAAAAGATGATTTTAGAAACTGGATGGTAATTTGTACAGATAATAGTGTGTTGCGGCGGCCGCCGCGCGTCGGTGCTGCGGTGACCGCAGCGCAGCCCGGATGTATGAAACATTTCCGCGATTGTAATGAGTTTAACATTTGTTTACATGAGTTCATTTGTTACTGCCTGATGAATTATTTTGTTAACACTTTCACAGCTGAAAATACGCCTGGCGTGTTATTTCCCATTGAGAAACGAGCCATTTTCAAACTTAGCAGTGAAAGTGTTAGGGGCTTGTTTGACAACTTCTGTATATAAGTTCTTAATAGCTTATCTGACACATCGTTTGACGTATCTTCCATACGAAATATTTCAAAAGATATATCCAGAAGTATATGCCCTACATATTTGTACTAAGCTGGGGCAACTGTGCTCAACAATGGGGCGCCACAGGTTTGCCCAATAACAAGACAGGTTTGCCCTACTCTGGGAAGCGACGAATT
This sequence comes from Agonopterix subpropinquella, assembly GCA_922987775.1. Classification (NCBI taxonomy): domain Eukaryota; kingdom Metazoa; phylum Arthropoda; class Insecta; order Lepidoptera; family Depressariidae; genus Agonopterix; species Agonopterix subpropinquella. Next base: position 187,649 of record OV277713.1, read on the forward strand.
CTGACATTTTAATCTCGCGACGACGAACGTCACCTGCATGGTATTTATATATGGCAGGGCTATGGTTCAAGCTATGATATGGTATGACTATACCAAACTTAATTAGAATCCGTTGAGCGGGTTATAACCCGCTCAACGGATTCTAATCGGTTAGGCACACAGTTAACAAACGTTTAGTCTCAAAATGTCCCTTTCCCAAAATGTCCCCCGGTTTCAAAATGTCCCATTCCCAGAATGTCCGTTTAAAAAAATGTCCCTTTCCCAGAATGTTCCTTTCCCAAAATGTCCCTTTCCTAGAATGTACCTTTCCCAAAATGTCAAACAAACTCATACAAACAAACACTATCGCATTGAAGGGTTGCATTACTTTAAGGGGTTATTGTACCCATGATACTGAACAACTTTCCCTAAGAAACCTATAGAAAATTCACAAAAAAAAATTAAACTTTTCATATAAAATTACAAACGGCCGCGGCCGATCAGCTGATTGCATTTAGAATGGAAAGTCCTAATTTATTTTTTTTGCGAAATTTGCTTTCGGTTTAGGGAAATTTGTTCAGTATCATGGGTAAAACCAAACAGTCACCCCTTAAAGTAATGCAACTGTTTACCCTAACACCCTGTATAATATTATTATGGATATAAATGTATAATTAGCGTATGCGTGCCTGTCTGTCCCCCATGTACATATTATAGATGTAGGTAGACAATATTGCGACAAACTCTACAACTCTACATTATGATGATTGTATCTCTGGTTGACACTAAACAGAGTCGTTATTGTTTTTATAATCTGCATCGAGTCAGTAGAAATCGATTTACAAACGATTGATTACGAGTTCAATGGCCACAAATCGTTGTATCGATTTCTCTAATTGTGCAATAAATAACTATGTCTTATTATTACCAAAGAGTGATTCAGCTATCCACATAACATAGGCACCCTATTTTTAACCTGATTCATATAGGTATGAAAATTACACGAAATGTATGGAATATAAATGCATTATTCTTACGAAACCACAAATTCTTCTTATCGTGTGGGCAGAGCCCTGGTGTCAGAGTTTTTTCAGACCGCCTTAAGGTGGACTTCCGATGCCAGCGGCCGATGCGTCTAACGCGCGCGTCTGACGCGAGGTTCTGTCAAATATGACAGAACATCGCGTCAGACGCGCGCGGCCGACGACAGACCTCACTTCCGAGGTCAGCGACTGACGCGTGCCTATTGTGCAGAGTGTTATCACTTTAGGGTATTTTCCCCGAAATTTAGGGTATGTTTTTATGTTTTGGTGTTTAAACAAAAACATAAAAACACAAACAAAAAAAAATCTATTCATATTTTAATAAATAATATTTGATTGATTGATAGATTGATAGGTTTAGAGAATATATGAATGCATTTTTTTACAGGATTTTTGATTAAATACATTTTTAAGAGTAATTATAATTAGACAGGGATGCGTTGCGTCCCCTTGGCTTTTTAACCTATATATGGATCGCTGTCTAGCTAATAATTATGTAGGCAAGAGGGATTTTCCGAAAAAAATTAATTAGTTTCAAGTGGCTTGATAGATGGTGTTATCGCAACGCGGATGAGCGACCTTGCAGATAATAAAATACAAATAAAAAATAGTGAAAATTAAGCAAATTTTCGGTAAAAACTTCGTAATAGGTCTGGCAAACATTCTTGTTCTGCGTGACGTCGGAGCATAGACGCGCGCGGCCGCGGCCGACGCGATAGACATCGGCCGCGCGCGTCTGACGCGCGCGTCAGTCGCTGGCATCGGAAGCGGCGCCATACGTTTTCATAGTAACTAGTACTGTCGCATCGGCCGTCGGCCGCGAGCCGCGCGCGTCAGACGCGTCGGCCGCTAGCATCGGAAGTCCACCTTTACGGCCTCTGACGTGGTTTTTATGTAACGACTACTACCACCAGAGATAGTAGCCGGGACCAACGGCTTAACGTGCCATCCGAAGTACGGAATCATTTTTCTTTTCGGACAATCAGGTCATTCAGCCTGCAATGTCCTAACCAACTGGGGAAAAACGCACAAAGTGACATATCACTAGGTGTCCCCCGTGGGAATCGAACCCACGACCTCCGTGTGCCAATGCTATAAACCATTAGACCACAGAGGCAGTACCAAACCACAAATGGATGGGTGAAATTCAAAAATGAATGAATGAATAGACAATATCAGTCTGATTGGAAATCGATTATTTATTTCGAGTTTAGTTGTATAAGACAAAAAAGTCTTATTAGAGTAAGATGTATTAGATAACTCAATGATTCATATTGCATAACACAATAAAGGTATTAAAATAAAAACTCCACACAAAAACCATTGTGAGTCACAGCCGTGATCACTGATCTATCAACTATACCTAACACCTTCAACCTTACTACCATATCAATAGAGTTGACATTAGTAAAGTACACAGTGACCATAGTTTAGGAGCGGTATAGGACAATCGACCCAGAAATGAATCCAAGTGATGAGTGGCTCCATTGTCTCGCTAATAGAGCTTTTAGAAATAGTTGAGACGTTAACTATGTTACTACATAACATCATATACATATGTATAGGTATCGAATTAATAGCAGATCATACACTAGTACTGCATATGCAACAAAAGATATAGCTACACTAGTGTACTGGAACGTAAGTATGGAATAAGAAGCTATGTATGGAAGTGTGAAAGGCATTTGCTTGTCCACAAAAACACTGCAGAAGAAAAGTTACGGTCAGCCGCTTCATAAGACCACCAACGAAAGCTTTGTTACCACAACAAAATGGCAACAAATGCTCTCAAACAAAAAGTTATTAGTACCAACTTAGTGTTGGCATACGTGCGGTGAAAAAAAACAGTAAAACAAAGAAGATGTCTGCAGTGCTGTAGTTTCACAAATGAAATGTAACATTCACATGCAAATCGAGACATTTAATCACGCGACGAAGCGAACAATCCGCAAATATATGCACGTCTGTCCGCTTGTCTAATTGACATTTACAATTAAACGGACGGAACGATTTGGTCCGGTCATTTTCTTTAGTTTTACACGAAGAGTCTTAATGGACATGCAAATTAGTGTTTAGTGTTAAATACTTTACAAATGAACAAATATGAGAGCAATGCTCTTATTTGTGGAAGACATGGCATAAAACAAATTAGGTGGTTCTGCCATTTACTTTAGGCATTATCAACCTCTCGCATTGCCCGTATGGCTATCAAAGAATTACTGCATTCGAACCCGCCTCCGACCGCAACGGTTTCCATCGATCAGATACAGGAGGGTAAAGAGATAGAGGAAACTAAATAAACGGAAACGAGGTCAACAAAATGAATGGTGATAGTTATCGACGCCTCTCCCTCCAAACAAAGTCCTCCCTGTAACAAAGGAAGCTCAAAGACACGAGCGGTCACAAGTTCACAGCCAATCAACCGTCGCTTTGACAACTACATTGTCTTGTTGCATACGATACGCGATTCACTCAACATGAATGCATTTATTATTGGGAAACAATATTTTACTCATAAGGTCATGAATGAATAACCGTTGAGAAAACAATCAAGCCTCTAACGCTGATAGACGAATCTCTTTACCGGGATGCCAAGTCTAACTCAATGATCCTTAGACTCGAAAGGGATCATCATCCGCCTTTATACGTCCACTACTACAGGGCACAAGCCTACCCTCAAGGAGGTATGGGGGTTAGTCAACAAGTGCCCAATGCGGATTGGTAGACTTCACATACGCATTGGAATTTCTTCTTCAGCGTATGCAGGTATCCTTTCCTTCACCGTTTGAGAGCAATCGAGATAACGTACATAAATTGGAAAAACTCATTGATAAATTGCATGCATGATTCGAACCCGGACCTCAAGATTGCGTTTCCATACCTCTCCGCAACGCGCCACCGACGCGACGCTCTTATAATATCAAGACGCGAGATAATTATTGCTCACAAATGAGTCGTGACTTGTGTTTGACCTTTAATTATCCCATCCGATAAGGTCTACTCTACCCGGATTTGAGCTAGATCGGTGCAGCAATAGCTCAAATCTAGCCTGATCAGTGCAGAATGTTTATCTCAGACAATGTGTTATAGAATTTCTACCGCTAGATCGATACCAGTTAACGACCGGACGTCACCGGGCCGGCGCCTGACGAAGATTTACGAGGTTGGCTACAAAACGTATCGGTTGTCGACAACAGAACACGTGGACCTTCTCGTGCTGCTATGTTAACAGAAGGTATACTTTGTGGAGATGCACAGTCATATGTGTTGGACATTGTCACGGATTATCTAGTCCCAGCCGAAGTACTAGAATCTTCTCAACACTTATTTTGTTACTAATTGAAGCTGCTTAAAAACAAGGTAATTAAGAAAATTCCGCGACAGTTTTGTTGGGAAAATACTGGTGTTGTTGAGAATTTGTTACGCGGAGTGTATAATGAATGCAATGGGAATATAAAAATCAAATTTTTGAAACTAAACTGCGGCATAATACGACAGATAAAACAATATGATGAGCGTTGCATTTCAAGACCCTCTGTGTGTCAGAATGCGTAACATGAACATCGACCATGTATATGTAGTTTGTGATCACCTGATACACTCTTGTGAAGACGCCTGGAAAGACTTGAATGCGATTGGTACGGGATTGGAATGAGTGGCATAATGGGGGAAGCTTATATCCTGAAGTGGATAGAGAAAATTGGATGGTGAGTGGTGACACAATCATCATCAGCCTATAAACGTCCCACTGCAGGGCACAGGCCTACCCTCAAGGAGGGTGTATGGGCATTAGTCCACCACGCATGTCCAATGCGGGTTGGTAGACTTCACATACAGATCAGAATTTCTTCTTCAGTGTATGCAGGTTTCCTCACGATGTTTTCCTTCACCGTTTGAGAGCAGTCGGTTTTACGTACATAAGTTAGAAAAACTCATTGGTACATGGCATGTTGTCCGTGCGGATTCGAACCCGGACCCCCATAATTGGGAGTCCATACCTCTCCACAACGTGCCACCGACGCGCCGGTGACACAATCTTGAGACTTAATTAAAGACAGTTCGCGATCGAAATGTCTGAAAATTTACGCTCTTTTTGTACGCCATGCTATCCCTTCCGTACTCCGCATACAGCCAGCACACCGGCACCGGGCGATTACATAACGTAACACCAATTGACCCGGATGACGCACCGCTGGACGGGACCGACGACGCGTCGACCAGAAACGATAGTTCCTGTCCATTACGTGAGCGTCGCTTTGTGCGCCATGCGACCCAGCACCGGCGCCGGGGCGCACCAACGTGCTATTGTTGTTGTGTGACATTCGCTCGGGAGACTTTCCCACCGGTGGAGCTACTGCGAGATCATTATTGACATTCGTTGATTGTGGGACACTGATATGCTGAAAAGCGATTGAACCCGACGCGTAAAGTGTCCGCGTGCTTCAACTCAGAGTGACTGTCACTCAGTTGCAGAAACGCTCATTAAGTTAATCCTTTATTAAATCTCTTGCTGTCACTTTTTGTCTTGTTGACGTAGTAAAAGCTAGCAAGAGATTTAATAGAGGATTAACTCTAATAAGCGTTTTTGCAACTGACTGGCTTTAATAAGGCAATAGAGGCCAAGTAACAGTTACCGAACTCTATCGTATTTATTGATAAAGAATTTCTTCTTTAGCGTTAAACTTTCAGACATTATTGATCGCGAACTGTTAATTTGAATACAATAATAACTAAAGTCCGAAGATTGTTCCATCATAATCGTCCGCTTTTCTCCATCCACTGCAGAATCCTCCCTGCCCCCCCCCCCCCCCCCCCCCCGCCCATTATGCCACTATTTCGGTCCCGTGCCAGACGCATCCAAGTCTTTCCAGGCGTCATCGCGAGAGTGTCTCCGACTCTCTGGTAATCATAAAGTAATGGGGCGGTAAAATCGTAAGGAGTGCAAGAAACAATCGATTTCCTTCGTATTTAAAACAAATACGGAAGCAGCACCGGAAAGCAATACTATTAAAGAGGCGATATTAGCAATATGACCAAATATACAGTAAGACAAAGTAAGTAAATACTATAATTATTTTAACATAAGGAAACCTGTAATTGGCTATATTACCCACACAAATTGTTATTTTTATAATTATTACTGTAATGCTGTTGGTTTCGTCAATAAATAAATAAATAAGGCCGATAAATCTTATAAAGTTCGAAAGTCAACAAAAAGACGCTTATTGTGTCTGTCAGTCGGTAGCCGGCAGTTAGCGATTATGTGAGGAGTATTACAAGCACCGGGTTACACAACACAACACGAGCTGTCCGATTGACCCGGATGACGCACGTCTTGTGAGGAGGGACCGAGAAAGGGAGAGGTAAATCTTATGGACTTAAAGTAAAGATTAGGATCGCTTGACCGATAATTAATTAGGTACATGAATTCTTTAATATTAAAACAGTAATTTTAGGAGAATACGACCACTGTATCTGTCACAAACCAAACCTTATGTTGTGATTATACCTTATACAAGGTAGAGAGATGCCGTCTGGTTCCTTACCTGCAACAAAATGAAACATCTTTAGTAAGCTCAATGATATAAAAGAAAACTTTGGAACTATATGACTGATGATTATAATATAACTAATAGCCGGGAAATACAGGGTGTAAAATTTAATGGGACACTTACTTAACACATTCGCGGACAGTGACCGGCTATAGCAGTGATAACAATAAAAATTATATTGTGTTGTGTCTCGTTCACTGTTCGCGAAAGTGTTAAAGGGGTGCTTCAGACCAACAAACTGAACAACTTTCTCTAAGGGGCCAATAACGAAATAGCGAAAAAAAAATCTGCTGTCCATACATTTCAGTCGAGTTATTTTTCCATTTTTGTATGGGATAGCGGATTTTTTTTTCGCGATTTCAGGGTTGGTCCCATAGTAAAAGTTGTTCAGTGTGATGGTCTGAAGCACCCCTTTAAGTGAGTGTCCCATTTCATTTTGCACCCCATACACATTTAGTAGGTATAACTGTATAACTATAGTACTCTGTGGTATAACCAAAATACGTTTAACGAATCGGGTGCAAGAACAGGAGACCGATTGCTCTAAGTTAAAACATCAAAGTTCTATTCTTATCCAATTTCAGTTCTAATCACATTGCAATCCTATTATAATATTCAACTGTGCAGAATTCCGCATCGCGCTAAACTCTATGTGCCTGACAGCCCTTAACGTCTGAGCGATTTGTCATAACGGCTCTAACGGCTTTCAACAGCAGTACCGCGATTAGCGCAATATCAAATGTGTCCAAAGTATGGTTCGTACGTAGTCCAATAACGGTTCAAACACAGAATATTTACCGCGATGGCAGCCCAGAACCTCCCCAAGTGACGTACAGGGTCTCGTTTAATAAACAATTGACAATGACCATTCAGAGTAAATTTCTGGTTACTAATGACGCTACACTTCCAGTGCTTCATGTGTCCTGGCATCAATGTCAAGTTTATTAAAAAGGGCCCTGAACACCGGTACGTCCAGTGCACCCAGGTCTCAGATATTATAAAACAATCAGCAAACCTGGTGGACAATCAGCAAGCTTCTAACTCCCAAACAACCAGTCACTACACTCCCATGGAACCATTCATTCTATCAGAGGTAACGCTTACAACTAAGAGGGGAGAATCCGTCCAAACTAAACGTACCTACAGAATACAGATATAAATAGAAACATCTGAAATAACAGAAACGCCTCTAAACATTGGAGTGACACTCCTAATTATTACCAACTGATTTAAAACTTAAAAAAACAAATAAAGCTATACATAGAATAGTAAAGTAGAGACAAAAGAAAAAGAACCTAAGGAAGTGATGCGTTAGATTTAGTTTAGATGTAATTAATAGAGGCTCAGTTCACTTCAAAGCGTTAACTCGGGCTTGTGTCGGCAATGATCGGGAATAAAACGGTTCGAGTCTGGATTCGGGAGATACTATTAAAGCGGAGTATTCACCGAGGAAATATATTTTTCTCAAACATGCTTGGAAATGTGAGCATTATTTTGACAACCTTCTTCGAGGTAAATCGAAATTGCTGTACTGGCCAAATACATGCGCGCAGCAGCCGGCAATGTTTGTATGAAAATCCATATCTGTCGTGTTTAGCGGCCAAATAAATTACATAGTAAACTCATATCTGTCGTGTAATTTAAAAATAGAACGATCTTTTTCTCCGAAACATGGCGACCAAGGAGGTAACTCATCAAAGGTTTTATTTAAATTTCGAACTGGCTTGCAAATAGGAAGCTGTTTATTGAAAAAAAAAAAACAAATTGTTGTTCGTTGTTCGTCATTGATTTTGTTTTAATTTCCGCGCATTATTTGAGAAAAGTACTATACAAGCCTTGGCCACAACTAGGCATTGATGGACTTTCGTATGTGTGCCTCGGCTTCGCCTCGGCCCACATTACACGTTCGTCCATCAATGCCTCTATTGCTGGCCTCTGCAGTAATGTACTATTTCTTAGACGGGTCATTTACCAAGGAGGAATATATTTTAACTCGACTACCGGCAAAGCTAAAAAGCTGGACATATCTCGATCTTTTTCGTTTTATCGGGGCCAGCCAGGAAGCTGGAAAAGATATTATCCCCAAATTTTGACAAATGTGATGGCTATAGATTCGTATAATGATCCCGGAGAGTGGAGTGTCATAGCATAGTGTAAGGGAACGTGGCATTAGAAATCTATTAATCCAGCATTTCGGACACTATCTCAAAGATATAGTTTCTTAATTAACTCGGAAACCTCAGATTCGGTTAGCGAAGGCGTCAGCCACCTATATCATACTTGACACGTCATTCCACCCTGAAACCTGAAAAAGGTAACTTTTATACAACTGTATACCAATTTACAGTTGTTGCAAAGCTTAACCACGCTGAGAAGGATATAATCAATGAGTTAATGTGAGTCGCAGTGAACTCGCGTCCTTACAGAACGATCAAAGCGGCCCGGATGGTGACATCACAGGGGTCGTTTAGTTCTGCTATTACTGAACTAATTGGACAACTGTTTCAGAATTCTTTAAGAACATTCCTTGTGGAAAACGTCATTTTGTACTACAAGTTGCAAAAGAGGAAGTGCCGTACAAAAAAGGCTTTTAAGCGTGAGTCTGTATTGAGGGGACTACAAAGAGAGTATGAATGGAGTGTGTGAAATATAACATTTATGTAAGAAAGGAGTGAGCACTGAAATGCATCTGTTAGAGATGGATGAAAGCAGATGATAGTATATTGCATCGATCCTAAATAGAACATGATAATCATGATGAAGTTTCGGTAAAGTTTCTGATATGATAAACTATACAAGGTGAAATTGATATCATTAGCATCCAACTAAGAATCTGTCTTGTCTACCCATCAAACTGAACAACTTTCACTATGAGAGCAAACAGATCGGAGCAAAAAAAACAGTTGTTGCATGCATACATTTGAGCCGAGTAGGCATTGCAGTTTAGTATGGAACAGCAAATTGTTTTTGTTTGCTCTGATCGGGTTGCTTCCGTAGTAAAAGTTGTTCCGTTTGATGGGTATACTCTTAGTTTAATAGGATGCTAATGATAATTTCAACCTGTATTATGGATAAGCAAACTTCAATTTGGTGGCAAGTCAAGATCGAAAAGTATTGTTTTCAAATAATGCCAATATTTGCTATCATAAAATTGAGGGTAAATAGACTAACATCTTAACAGAAGACTCAACTAATCCAAAAAGTAATAAAACAGTAGTAATAAGGGGGAAACAATAACTATATCGTAAAACTGAAGATCGTGTGGCACCAGTAGCTAACTAGCTAGTTCGGTTCAAATAAAGCATTAATTCCGGGTCCTATCTGGAGCGAGCAGGAGCTATGCGTGGGAGTTCACAATTGACGCGGATCACGGATTCGACCGCAGCTGCCGGGACCTCATTGCGTAATGTACTTGTTCTTATAAAAACATGGGTGAAAGCTTGAATTAGACAGACTTAAATAGCTAAATCTGAAAGCGTTTCTTTTGAGATAAGTGATGACTTTAGGATATTGCATATTACAGTAATAACTTTATATCATAAGCTTTGCCCTGACTACGCTATGATGCAGGACAAGGGCCTCTGATATAGGGATGTGGAGAAGCGGGACATAATCCAACACGTAGAACCCCATTGGTGTAGCTATAATAGTGATGATCGACATCATCAACATGCGGACAGTTAGGGCTGGTATTTTACGGCAGTACCCGGTTAGGTACTAGTAACTGTCAACTTAGCAACTTTTTTCTGAGATCAAATACGATTGGAACGGTCCACTGAACACCGAAACTGCACTATATCAGGAACGCACGTATAATATTGTTTAACTGTAATTTAATTGAAAACTTTTGAAAAATTTGTAAAACCATTTAAAATTTAAATGTCACGAACGCAACGGAAGTTGCAGCCAAATTACCGCTAGCGCAAATGAAAGAAACACCTTTGTTTACGCTAAAAGCGGTGATCTGCTAGGAACCGGTCGGCGCCGGCGCCGGTGGCGGCCGCAGCGAGGCGATGACGGACGCACGGCAGAGCACATTCCACCGGCACCAGCAGAAATAGCCCCACAGAAACCACAACAAACATTGTGCGCATACCTCGAGGGTCAAACCACGCGCCCGCGACGATTACCATCTTAATTCGTGTGATTACGCGCCGCGCCGTAGCAACGGGGAGCGTGTTATTAAGGTAATGTTAGTCGCAGGTAGGTAATGGTGATTTTATGATCAATCATTGAATGTTGATGGGCTATTCATTTAGTTGTTCCAAGTTGGAGGCCAGCGGAAGTAAATAAACAGGTAAACAGATTAGTAATATAAGGTAGGTAGAGTTGACGGTTAATGTTCTAATCTAATAATCATAAGGTTCTAAAGGATTAGACGCACAATGTCACATTCGCAAAATGACACTTTATTTTCCGCATTAATTAACATTATCAAAAAATCGCATTCCCAAAACGTGACATTCATTCGCAAAATGACACTCTAAATGTTATTTTGACCACTGGTAGTTGTATTGTAGCAAGCAATGTCCCTGACTGCCCCGAAAGGGATCATGTGTAGTTGGCCCATAGAAAACCATTGTTTTAGTAATTTTTGAAATCATCTACAATGGATGCAGAGATGCGATGGGTTGATAAGCACGTAAGCGACACACTTGCAATAAAAACCGAATCCAAAACTATTCATAGATGAAAAAAATCCACATCCAAAAGTTACAATTCCACAGTATCCAAGGAGGCAACTAAACGCGTCCATCCGTCCATCAAAACAACTGACGAGGAAGTGCAAAATGAAGACAATTGCGAGCTATTGCTAGGCCAGAGCGGAGCGGGGCTCCAGGTCGAGCGGAGCGGAGGGGCGCTTCCACCGCTCAGCTAATTGATTCAGGGTCAACGCGGGAACAGTGCTGAATTGTTTATCACTTTTAGGGGACTCGATTGGCGAATATCTGACCCGCAGATCATAAGTAATACTAGTGTAAAGTTCAGTATCAGGACACATTGAAAGGACGATGGAAGTAGACTAATGAAACAGATTCATAAACGAATGTTGATGGAAGTGTTGGTAAGGTAAGAGCAGACTTAGGAGATCGTATCGGGACGAAATTGGGGATGGCGTTAGGAAATGCCACGTCAGAAGTAGCGGAAATTGACTGGAATAAGGTTATTGCAATCAAGAGGAATATGTCAGGTCTCAGGACTGTACAAAGTCTAGATCCATAATCTCTACGTTAAGGTTTACCGGAAGGTGAGTTCATGTACGTACGAGGATACGTCTGCTTTTCAAAAACTCTCCCTATTGGAAAATGTCTAATAAAAGTTCGGTATTTGACTTCGGCTGATCGGAGAAGCGGTGCGGTGCCCCTCCGCGCCTACAAACTTTTGTGCAAAAGGTCTTCAATCAAACAAAACTGGGTAGATGCCGCTTTATTGAGCTGCGAGTTGTTATGTAGGTGAGCTAAATGTTTGATATTAAACAAGTGAAACACGAAACCTTAATGGAACGTGTTGATACTATTTGTTTTGTTATACGATACTCGCCACGAACCACGATATCTTGCATATCAATACACTTCGGACCGAAAATCCTGTGGACACAGAATTGTCAAGACGTTGTGCATTGTGCAAGTCTAGGAGACTTCAGGACAGTCATCGTACTGACAAGAAAATAAATCAAAACAAGATAAACGATTACGAAACATTACCAGTCATTGTTTATTACGAAACCCGTTTGAAAGCCTGGACAACGAAACATAAATAAATGAACAGTATTGAACTCTACTCGAATAGAGATAAGGCTAAAGGTGGACTTCCGATGCTAGCGGCCGATGCGTCTGACGCGCGCGGCTCGCGGCCGACGGCCGATGCGGCCATACTAGTTACTATGAAAACGTATGGCACCGCTTCCGATGCCAGCGACTGACGCGTGCGTCTGACGCGCGCGGCCGATGTCTGTCGCATCGGCCGCGGCCGCGCGCGGCTATGCTCTGACGTCACGCAGAACAAGAATGTTTGCCAGAAATATTACAGAGTTTTTACCGAAAATTTGATAAATTTTTACTATTTTATTTGTATTTTATTATCTGCATCCATGTTGCGTCAACGCCATCTATCGAGCCACTTGAAACTACTTTGTCTTTTTTAATGGCTTTCGGAAAATCTCTTTTGCCTACATAATTATTAGTTAGACAGAGATCCATAATTAAACAGGTTAAAAAGCCAAGGGGATGCAATGCAACGCATCCCTGTATAATTACTTCCAAAAACATTTTTTATCAAAAATCCTGTAAAAAAAATTCATTCAAAAATTCTCTAAACCTATCAATCAGTCAAAAATTCTTTATTAAAAATATATATTCCTTTTTTTTGTTTGTGTATTTGTGTAAACATAAAAACATACCCTAAATTTCAGGGAAAATGCCCTAAAGTGGTAACACTCTGCACAATAGGCATGCGTCAGTCGCTGACATCGGAAGTGAGGTCTGTCGTCGGCCGCGCGCGTCTAACGCGAGGTTCTGTCATATTTGACAGAACCTCGCGTCAGACGTGCGCGTTAGACGCATCGGCCGCTGGCATCGGAAGTCCACCTTAAAAGTATCAAAGGGTACCGACTGTAAGAGTAAAGTCCTTCCATATGCAATAAAGTAAGTAATATAAACGCGAAACACGTCTCACAATACCCTTGCAAGACGCTACTCACGATTACATCATAGCGGTATTATACATGCACCTACATTATTGATCAGCATGTACCTACCGTAAAACATTTATATCTTACAAATATTACGATACCTACCTTCTAATACTCACAACAAAAGGGTCAAAACATTACTAAAAAATACACTTAAAATCTTAGCGTAGATCATGTACATTACATTAGTTTTTATTTCACTTCAATACATGCAGTATTTCCGAAGTTATGACGACGAGAAGCTTAAGCGCTTTTTAAAATTTCCGAGTTTACGCTCGCTCACGCTTTGACGTCACACCCCCGCTCAGCCCGCGACCGCGACACAGCACGGCGCTCGGTCCGGTGCATTTTGTTTCGTTTGTTCGTCAAAAATTAGTTTAATTTCGTTTATACCTAATAGTGTGCTTGTATATCAAGGAAATAATACTTTTACATTAATTTTATAACCGATTACACTAAAGTAAACCGTGTGGTGTGTAGAATGGATGAAGGTTTTCAAAAAGGTCAGTCGGACAATCTGCCAAGTGTGGATTGTTTGATGGTGGCACAATATTTTATGAAGAATAAGGATTTTAGGGCTGCCGAAATAATAATAATTAATAATAATTTCTTGGACAATGTCACACAAATTATCTAGTCACATTTAAAGTACCAGAATCTAGCCTGGACTTGTATTATGATGACTGGACAACGATATAGAATACATATATACAGGGTGAAATTGATATCATTGGCATCCTTTTAAACTAAGAGTCTACCCATCAAACTGAACAACTATCACTATGGGAGCAAACCAATCGGAGCAACTAAAAAATCTGCTGTCCCATACTAAACTGCAATGCCTACTCGACTCAAATGTATGCAACAGCTGATTCATGGTGCATGGAGGTGTATGGAGAGGTGCATGGAGGTGTATGGAGAGTTGTATGGAGAGGTGTATGGAGAGGTGTATGGAGGTGTATGGAGAGGTGTATGGAGGTGTATGGAGAGGTGTATGGAGGTGTATGGAGAGGTGTATGGAGAGGTGTATGGAGAGGTGTATGGAGGTGTATGGAGGTGTATGGAGAGGTGTATGGAGGTGTATGAAGACGTGTATGGAGAGGTGTATGGAGAGGTGTATGAAGAGGTGTATGGAGAGGTGTATGGAGGTGTATGGAGAGTTGTATGGAGAGGTGTATGGAGGTGTATGGAGAGGTGTAGGGAGGTGTATGGAGAGGTGTATGGAGAGGTGTATGGAGAGGTGTATGGAGAGGTGTATGGAGGTGTATGGAGAGGTGTATGGAGAGGTGTATGGAGAGGTGTTTGGAGATGTGTATGGAGAGGTATGGAGAGGTGTATGGAGGTGTATGGAGAGGTGTATGGAGAGGTGTATGGAGGTGTATGGAGAGGTGTATGGAGGTGTATGGAGAGGTGTATGGAGAGGTGTATGGAGAGGTGTTTGGAGATGTGTATGGAGAGGTATGGAGAGGTGTATGGAGGTGTATGGAGAGGTGTATGGAGAGGTGTATGGAGGTGTATGGAAGTGTATGGAGGTGTATGGAAGTGTATGGAGGTGTATGGAGAGGTGTATGGACCTATGGAGAGGTGTATGGAGAGGTGTATGGAGGTGTATGGAGGTGTATGGAAGTGTATGGAGAGGTGTATGGAGGTGTATGGAGAGGTGTTTGGAGATGTGTATGGAGAGGTATGGAGAGGTGTATGGAGGTGTATGGAGCTATGGAGAGGTGTATGGAGGTGTATGGAGAGGTGTATGGAGGTGTATGGAGGACATGGAGGTGTATGGAAGTGTATGGAGGTGTATGGAGGTGTATGGAGAGGTGTATGGAGGTGTATGGAGAGGTGTATGGAGAGGTATGGAGAGGTGTATGGAGAGGTGTATGGAGGTGTATGGAGAGGTGTATGGAGGTGTATGGAGGTGTATGGAGGTGTATGGTGAGGTGTATGGAGGTGTATGGAGAGGTGTATGGAGCTATGGAGAGGTGTATAGAGGTGTATGGAGGTGTATGGAGAGGTGTATGAGCTATGGAGAGGTGTATGGAGGTGTATGGAGAGGTGTATGGAGCTATGGAGAGGTGTATGGAGCTATGGAGAGGTGAATGGAGGTGCACGCACAATCGATCGTTTGGGTTTTGCTTTGGTAACTTCAACGATTTAACCGTTCAGAATAAAATAGCGCGATAGCATTTTTACATCAGCTAAACCAAATCTAAACCAAAACTAAACCAAAGTCGTAAACGTTCCGTCCGAACGGTAAAACCGTATAAAACAGCGCAATCGAGGCCCTTGCTCGTACGAGGTTGTTGTTGTTGATGATTATTTGTGTTTTATTAGTTTAAAAACATCGAAATGGTCTTCACAGCAGTGCGCTTTAGTTTTAGGCCCTATTGCGACTACTCTTTTTATGGCCGTCATCCACTTCTTTCTCATTTTTGGGTCCTCAGGCACATAAAAAAAGAGTTTATCGGGTGTTTTCACAGTTGAATTGAAACACTGAGGCACAATACAATACTTTTTTTCCATTTTCACTGAAGAGAACTCGATGTTTACTGCACAGCAGCGAGCGTACGAGAGCGCGACTGACGAATGACCGGGGGTGTGACGTCATCGGCTAGTGGGCGCCCGCCCGCGTTTTTAAAAACTTTCGTCCGGAAATACGCAATTTGATCGTTAATATCTCAGCCATTTTTGAAGATATAAAAAAAGTAAAAACACCGTTTTTTTCGTAATTTTTTGAAGATTTATTTGACATGTAAAGTGAAAAACGTTTGTCAGACCCATTCGGGAAATAACGGAAGCGTTTTATGTGTTCCTCAGATTCGCAAAAAACGAGATGGAGATAGGCCATCAAACATACCACAAACAAACAATGATTTCGGTGAAGGAGCATGAAGAGAAGACATAATTTTTCTTAGACACTGAATCGGGAAGTGTCTTCTTTATCATTTCAGTGACGTCATTCGAACCCAGAGTGCGCAATTTCGTAAACCTTGATGAGACTAGTTCTACTTCTAACATCAATCAGAAACTATTAGTCACAATTATTGTGACATATTTCCATATACAATTATAATAGAACTAAGTATATTATTAACAGATGTGTAAAGATAAAATACCACATGCTCATTTGCAAGTATTTATCATATTTATGACACAGATAGTCAACAATAAAATGCAAATATTTCAGGTACCAGCCTAGCTAGTACGCCAACCCGCGATAGCCGTGATACGGCTATATCACGTCTTTTATCTCGTTTGTTCGCGCGCAAACGAGCGAGATAAAACATGTGATATAGCCGTATCACGGCAATCGCGGGTTGGCGTACTAGCTAGGCTGGAGTACCTACCTGCATTTTTATTTCGCGATAGTTTTCTAATGAGTCTAACTTTTAGAAGTGGAAATTATTTTTAGCATTGTATAAACGTTGATAACCAATTGATAGCGCTTCACTATAATCGCACAAGTACCTACTGAATATAACAGTCGACATCATGTTTTGTCCAACAATAAATTGTAAGCAATTGACTTACAATTCCTCTCTTATCAGTATTTATCTGTGACCTTCACTTCAGTAAGTCAAGATTGTGAAATCAAATTCCCTAGATATGACGAGTGAGTAATTCGCTAAACAATAGATTTCCGAATAACAGCTGTCCACACAATATCCCTCGTTATAACTCTTGTTTCATCGTGATAAGTCTGAAATAGTTTTGATTCGCGAGACATCGAGTGGATTGATTCTGAAGCGAAAGTTAAGATGTTTGTAGTGGTACCGCCAGCCACGCAAGGCCCCAAGGTCGAGCTGATCTTCTTCTAATCGTGTGGGCAGCTAGCCTGGTGTCAGAGTTTATTCAGACCGCCTTACGGCCTCTGACGTGGTTTTTAACGACTACTACTATTACCAGAGATAGTAGCCGGGACCAACGGCCTAACGTGCCATCCGGAGCATAAAATCATCTTTCTTTTCAGACAATCAGGTGATGCAGCACGCGGCATGGCGGTGCGATAAAGCGCTATCGCGCTCTAGCTCTCTTTCTTTTTGCGCGCGAACGAAGGAGTTAGCAGGCGCGATAAAACGTTTATGGCGGCGCCATGCCGCAGGAGCTGGTGTCAGAGTTTATTCACACCACCTTACAGCCTCTAACGTGGTTTTTGTGTGACGATTACTACCACCGGAGATAGTAGACAGGACCAACGGCGTAACGTGCCATCCGAAGGAATCATCTTTCTTTCAGACAATCAGGGTGATTCAGCCTGCAATATCCTAACCAACTCGAGAAAACGCATAAAGTGACATATCACTAGGTGTCCCCCGTGGGAAGCGAACTCGGGAGCTCAGTTTCGGAGTCGCGTGGCTGGAGGACTCTCGAGTGGACGTCTGTCGTTGGCTCGCGATTTAGGTAGCCGGGTATTTCTTACGGAAAAGAAAAAAATTTATTTTTTTATTTTTTTACAATATTTTTAATTTTTACTCATGTATTCTAAAGTGTATCCAAAATAATGGTTTTCAATATACAAGGTCACGCTTAAAAACCTTTGCAAGGGGTTGAAAATGGGGTGCAAAGGTATGGTTGTGACATTGAGCAGCATGGCTGTGACCGTTGATGACATTTCAGCTTTTCTTTTGTCCTCAATACTATGTGTGTTGTTTTTATTCGGTGGCATCTAAAACAATAAGAAATTCTACATCAGATAAACAAAGTCATTCGATCTCACAATATCCTCCACGGCTGGTGTCAAAAATAATTTATATTAGATACGTCACAACCATGCATTTTTGTCACAGCCATGGTCTCAAAAAGCCATGGTATCAAAAAGCCATGGTTGTGACTGCCTTGGTCGTGACATTTTCGTGCCGTGTCCGACATAACTTAAAAACTAGATAAGTTCTTTGCAATATTTTACTTTTAACAGAAACTATTTAGTTTAGTTTACAATTCATAAAAAAAACACCAGCATTACAATTGTACTTACCTTTTATAATTCGGGCACGGCCTGGACAGGTTTAGATTGTCACTTTTCAAAATAAAACACAAAAACTATTTTTTATATTCACTTCGCTATTCACGCCGTCCGGGAAATGTTAGGCCTAGAATGTTGCCAAAGAAGAAAAATATATAGTGATACCGGCTTTTAATTATCTTACGTTTCTACCGTTTTAGAAGAAAAATTATTTTTTGGCATGGCTGTGATAATTTTTTTTTGGACAAACTTTATAAAGTTTTATATTTTACACTTATTACCAAAACGAAACAATCAATTTATTTTGTGATAAGTTGAACGCACATAAAATGAATGGCAATGCATTTATTTCCAATAAATCGAAAAGGTATTCAGAAAAAATAATTTTTTAGAATATTTCGGTGAGCGGACACAGCATGGCTGTGACATTTTGGTCATAGTTGTATGTGTAAATCCAACAGCTGTATATTTTATGAGTAATTAAGCTTTCAGTATAGTAAATAAAGTTAATTACTATTATAATTGGAAAAATAAACAAGAGTGACTTCGCCCAGCTAACCAATTCTCACGAAAGACACTATTTTTCGTAAGAATAAGAATTACCCAGCCACGCGGCTCCGCCATTTTATGGCGGTTTCGAGTGTGTCTTTTTGTATAAAAACAGGGCTTTGAGATCGCCATATCCAATTACCGTACAACGTCAAGCACTAATTGCTCTTTTTAAACTAGATATTGGCAAAATCCACCAAGGAAACGCCATTAAACAAAAATAGAATAGAATAGACCTCAGTTTCAAGCTGTCAAGAGCCCAATGCTCTTAACCATTAGACCACGGAGGTGGTTGGTGGAGCTGATGACGTCAGCCATGTGGAGCTGTCGCCCGTGTCGGTGACAGTGCGGCTCGCGGCTATGCAAAGTCACCTTGTCAAAACTCTCAACAATGTTTACTAATTACCTACTTGTCATTTTATTGTTTAGTTAGCACTTGCTGAACTTTGAAGGACATGGAATCTATTTACATGTCTTACAAAAGATTCAGTACGATGGTAATGGTATCCTTATCGCAATTGAAAGGTCTAGGAGAATAGGAGAATATATTTTCACGAAAACAATACCTCTTTTCAAGAGATTTGAACACAAATGATAAACAAGCTATACACCATTTAAATAAAATTGCCTTAAAGGGTTATCCATCGCTGCATCAATCATAGACTTCGAACAAATGTCTTTGGAGTCAAAGATGGAATTTTAAACCATCCCACCCAAAAAATTCAAGGATCCATTACGAAAATGGACGTATAGATAAATAACATAGGTAAGTATGTTATGTAATAATTTGAATCCATTTTATATAAGTACCAAATAAGTGAACAACATAATAATATGGCATAATATTAGTCATTTAAAAACCACGCTATTGTACATAATGTTGGTAGGTACGGTATGGTAGAGCTTTGCTACATTACATATTACTCTTTACCTCTCTATCCTCTTGGTTTAAATTTCAAAACTATTTCAAATTCTCCAATCAACAAACATCTCTTCATCGATAGACTACACAGTTTCTTTTTACCCGACTGCGCGACGCAAAAGAAGGGTAATGTGTTTATCAGCCTATAGATGTAGGCAATAGTGAAGAAGCAACAATAAATGCACAGTCACGTCGCGTCGCAGCGGGGAAGGACTGCACTCCGCCAGGTGTGATGGGCTCCCTGCATATTTACATACTGTTCCACACGTTGCTCACTTTACTATTATATGACACGCACGATACCAACATTATGTTTGTGCTTGATGCAGATATCATGCTCGTAAATCTTGCACAGTGAAATGAGACCACAGAGAAATTACGCGCTCCCCTAATGTTTCAAGAGATGGACGTACTTTTTGTAACCATCAGATGCAAGGCTGATTCAATATTCATATGGTGAAGAATATCTCTGTTATGGGGATGGACCTGCACGGCTAGCATGCCACCCACGACAAAGCGTTTAAACGAGTAAAACGTCATGCGCGCTCTTTCTGGCATACGTAAAATAATAAAGATGGAGGCACATCTCGATTTTTGTCGTTTTCTCGGGGGTGGCATGCTAGGCCTACAGGTCTGCCGGCATAACTCCAGTCGGTTCAGAAGTTACAGCGGTTCAAAAGTCTGGTATGGTTCTTAAAAATAAATATGAATGAATATGCAGGTATTATTGATCTTGAAACGGCTGTAACTCCTAAACCGACTGGAGTTATGTAGACTTGGTTCATCCACATCAAAGAGATGCTCTTTGCCATATGAATACTGAATCAGCCTTGCAGCTGATGGTTACAAAAAGTATGTCTATCTCTTATACTATAGGGGTGAGACTTATATTAAAAGCAAGATAATTTAAAGTCTAACGTGAATAAGATTGCCATTTCTAATAATTGAAAAAACAGATCAATGAGTACCTCTCAACTTCACGTAGCGTATGGCCACCTGAATGACACCTCAATGTTGATAATGTTATCTATAGTGTACTTATTCATATAGCAAGGTTATACTATATGTGGCACGTTATAACAATACACAGAGGAACGTAAGCTACATGCAATTACACACCACCTTACTCCATTGTCATAAAGTATAAATTGTAATGATTGTGTTTAATACACATCATTATTGACTGAAAAGGTTATAGTTGGACGGAACGAATCGTGTTTATTTTATAATATGGGCGAGTGTGTCAAGAAAGGTGCAAGTATTTGGAGCAGGTCCAAAATAAAACTTTCAATTGTTAAAAAGAGCGTTGTTCTTTGAGATCACCGAACACTATCGCATTGTTTTTTACCGACTTCAAAAAAGGAGGAGGTTTCTCAATTCGACCGTATAATATACATTTTTTTTTATGTGTGTTCGCGGATAACTCCGTCGTTTATGAACCGATTTCGATGATTCATTTTTTGTTGGAAAGGAGATATCCCAAGAGAGGTCCCATGATAAGGAAACCAGGATCTGATGATGGATCCCAAAGATATCGAGGGAACCCTCGAACATCGTAGTGCCGACTAGTGCGTTTGTTAATTTAAAGCAATACTATTGAATTGAACTAATGAATTTACCACTGAAAATTGTAAAATAAACAAAATTTTAACAAAAAAATTAAAACCGCCTTCAAAAAACTAAAAAGTTAAAAAATAATATTGCAGCCGATGACTTTTTCGTTCGCATCATAAGAACATTAATTTGTTTTATAGAAGTCGGTGTCAAGCCGAGCCAAAAAATGCAAGCCCTGTCGCGAATCGTACCGGCTTGACAGCGACTTCAATAAAACAAATTAATGTTCTTATGATGCGAACGAAAAAGTCATCGGCTGCAATATAATTTTTTAACTTTTTAGTTTTTTGAAGGCGGTTTTAATTTTTTTGTTAAAATTTTGTTTATATGCAATAATGTTGAACACAGTATAGCCCCAATATAAAGAAGACAACGTTTAAATAATCTAAAAATACACCTCTTCTATAACTACAGATGAACCTACACTATGATTTCTTTAACCACATTAGTAGAAAATAAAGATTAATCACCATACTATTTAGATCCATTTCGTATTGAAAGGAATACATTAATCAGAGGGAACACATTTAAATGGGTTTAATGACATTTGCGTGTCATTCTTGTCCTCCCCTCGCCTTAACCAGTGAGCATACCAAATAATAATGGCCTAACTAACACTGCCCTCCATAGTAAAAAGAGAAAAGCAACTCGACTCGGTTGAACGCAAAGCCAGGAGGCTCATTGGCGACAGTAAGCTGGTGGAGAGCAAGCTTTATAGCCTAGCCCACCGCCGCAGACTGCTTGCTTGTCGGTCCTCTACAGATTGTACTTCGGTGATTGGTAATTGTGCCCAAGCGCTACATGAGCTCATCCCACCTTCCCTTTTCTACTATCGGACTTCCAGACGCACCGCAGGATATCACCCGTTCTTGGTTGACATCCCACATATCCGCACCAAGCGCCTTTCTGAATCTTTTATAATGCGCACAGGTCAGTATTTCCGAGCGCTTACAACCCGAATTCCTTTAAGGTACGAGTGAATAGACTTCTTCAGGGTAAGTTCGCTACATCTTGGATCCCATCTATGTCCTAAGGACTGGATTGAGGTCAAGAGCAACCTCTCATCAGTAATAAAAAAATGCAAGTAAACTGTCGTATAAACACATGAGCCGCCATCACTTCGTTTATATGAAGACTGCCTACTGTAATTTTCTCGTAGATTTCCGTGTTCACGGCGCAACGTAAGCACCTGGCCACACCACGCCACCTCTCGAACCCTCAGCTAATAATAGAAGAGACTCAGCCGCCCTCCCAGCCCACGTGCGAGTCGTGCAGATGTTAGTGTTGGATGTTACGGAACCACGTGGGCCGGGGTTGTATACCGACCGAGCTAGGATAACAGATGGAGGAGTCATCGATACCTTTATTAGTTTATACACTTTCAGATTGGCCAAGAAGACGTGGTTTGCTACTGTAACTATTTTAAGTGTAAATCAAACTGTTGTATTTTAAGTGTATACAACGTGTTAATGAATTAACGTAAAACTAGAAAGTAGTTTGTTTAGAATCGAGAGCAGAATCGAATTATCATATTTTCAACATAGGTAATTTTTTTCAAAATATTAATTATTTTTTTGCAAAATTTAAAATTTCCTGAACCCTATGACAACCCACCGCAAGGGCACACTCACCCTACTTACTACCAAAACAAGATTATAAAAATGTATCCATAAGTGCATTAGCGCTTTCTTTCAGTGCTGAAATGATAACAAATAATTTTTGTCTCAAAACTTAAAATGCGAATAACTTTAAATTTTTATTATCAAAATAATGAAATTAATGTTTGCAATCTAATTATTTTGTTATAAATCAGTTGGGGTGTATGAGGTTTTGCGCTAATTCATTAACACGTTGTATTTACAAGATAGTCGCCAAGCTGAGCACCTAGTATTCATATTGCACCCATCCTATGTAATCTATCATCTTGCCTACCTAGTTCATCGGCTGGCGACGCCCTCGTGTATTTAGTTGTAAGCTAGGTTCCCCTTTACAATAATTTGTTTTGGGTATAAGATACGTGTCAAGTAAGCGAAAGGGTAACCACCGTAATAGACGCCTAATTCCATAAACGCCCCGAAATCAACAGATTCATTCGGACTGCGTGCTAAATTTGAATTTCACACATCCTAACTCATATTCGGAAGTGACATAAACTGTATGGAATTTCCGCATTATTCTAATACGAATCAGGATATGTGAAATTCAAAAATAACACTTCATCCTGGTCTATTCTAAGTCGGAATTTTTCTGACCCATAATTAAAGCTAATATTATAACAACAAACAGTATCCATGACCGAAGAGAGATTCGAAATTTACGATTGGCAATGCGGCGTGGTAACCAACCATCGCAAGTCGCAGATCTGAAGTTCGCTCAGAGAACAACAACCACCTGGTTACATCAAAACGACCATGCCAGGATCCCCAGGTACTGGACACACGACACAAGAAACCTTTATCAAACCCACAATAACATAAGGACAGCATTTGAGCCTTAAACAACCAAGCTAAAGCCTTACAGAACCCGCGTGTGACCCCGATCTATTCCTGGACTGCAGTTTGTACCATATACGTCCCCTGACACAACTCTTATACCTTTGTCATAGGTGACAAAATTGCATGAATCGCGGGATCTAAAGCTGTCCAGCACAGGGCGGACGTCGTCGGTGCTAATTAGAGGGCATCCGGCAACAGGCGCCTGTGTGAACTCTCTGTACTGTGGGCGGGGTTACCCTTCCGGGGTTTAACTAGCAGGCACTTTGTTGCAAGGTAATAAGGTTGATAATATATTTAGTGCAGCAGTTTTGAACAGGGGTTATCAAACTGATTGTAGTGTCTGTGCGAACGCGTAGTGGGGGCAGTTGCCTGCCAGCCTTTGTCGGGTGCGGACGTGCGCGCTCCGCATATACTACCTGCCTAGTGAGCAACAGTAAATGTGTACTTATTTAGCAAACCCTACATGTGGCGACGACGGGATCTTATTTTACGTAAGTGCACACTGTATTTTATCTGGTTTTGAAATAAAAACAAAATACAACGTCGGAATTTTGAAATTAAAGCGACGTTGTAAAGTATTATTTCACGCAGCAGAGTAGCGTGTGTTCACGACTATGTTCCCCGAGGGGGTGGTCAGTGATATTCCGAAAACTACGAACAAAGCGAATATCTATTATCTAAAATAACGTTCTATTTTGATTTAAAAGGACAATAACGATAATTCATTATAATTTTATCCACGAGGGCTATCATGGTACTTTCATTTATTTACTATGCCTATTTCATTAGTTTTCATGTCAAAAAAACATTGGATTCTTAGTTTGTGCGGTGGTTGACAATCTATAACAGTGATTATTTTTCTTTTCATGAACTATGACCATCAAACGCTGGAGGAAAAAGAGGAAAGGGGACACATCAGGACGATAGACGCTATGCTGGGGTCAGCTCATAAGAATATACCACAAATCGAGCACCTGTTCGAACGATTGCTGCGACTAGACTCCAATCCTAAAGGTCATGTACAATACATTACCATACATGTTTTTATAATAGACTTACGCTCAAGCCATAATCCTACGGAGTAGGCAGACTACCACAATGACTATCTCATAATATGAAGTTATTCAGCTAGATTGAGGAGTATGTATATCTATGCAAGCCGCTTGATTAGGACCTCGACTTAACAGTCGACGTCGTCTGAGGATCTTACAAAATCCTTTCTTACGAAATCCCAGAATACATAAAATCGTAAGAGTGTCGTAATCGTGACTCTGTCTATGTTACCTACCTACACATAACTCGACGGAGTAGCGATAGGTGCCCTATGGCACTCGCGTACCGTTAAAGGTTAAGCTGAAGGTCAGATACGGTCGGTCGGTCCGTCTGTCAGTCGGTCGATCGGTCAGTCAGTCGGTCGGTCGGTCGGTCAGTCGGTCAGTCGGTCGGTCAGTCGGTCGGTCGGTCGGTCGGTCGGTCGGTCGGTTGGTCGGTCGGTTACAGTTGCCGTTAAGGTTAAGGTTAAACAGACAGATACATATTTACGAAGACTACTAATTGTCTGGTTACAATGATTAATACTATAAATTGTAGAAAACAGGCGTATAATAACATCTTGAATATTATAGTGTTATTTATTATAAATATTATGTAACGCTGCGTACGTATAGATACGAGTGAGTAAATCGGTGCAAAACAGTAGCCAATGCTCATAAAATTTAACACAAATACCTACCGGATTACATAAGGTTTCTGCATAGGTATGTCAGTGTAAAACTATTTTGATATTCAATCACAATCAATATTGTTTGTACCTAGTTATCCCTAAGGACTTGTGTTAAGGGAGTGACTTGCAAAGTTGCAACTATTTAACAAGGGGGCAAAAAGGGATTTCTTGCAAATTTCCGTTACATCTATACCGTACGTCTAACTTAGCGATTCAAGATGAATTCAATTCTAAATACACTGTTGAATATGCTATATCGTTTGCACCGATCGTTACTGACTTGACTACGTATCAGTATAATACACTTTATACATACCTACCGAATATTAGGTTCCAAGCGCGAGTCACGCTAACTAAAAGGTGATAACGAACTTACCTTGAGTGAAGTTCTATCATAATTATACGAAGCGCCTTGTCCGAAGGGATTAGTAGCAGTAGAATATTTAATAACACTTGTAAAAGTGCGAAGTAGGTAAAACTACAGTAGTTAAAGGACCATGCAGTGATTAAACTGTTAGTAAAAACTAAAAGGTCAAGCAGATGCATCATACATGCGGGGATATGCAGGGCCATGCAAAGTCATGCAAAAATATGCAACTGCAATAGTAAAAGGACTATTCAATAACTAAGTTGTTAGTAAAAACGGGAAAGTCATGCAGTTACATACAATGCCATGCAAGGCCATGCAGAGCCATGCAAATATATGCAACTACAATAGTTAAAGGACTATTCAGTAACTAAGTTGTTAGTAAAAACAAAAAGGTCATGCAGTTACATACAAGGCCATGCAAGGCCATGCAAACCCATGCAAATGCAATGGTGACAGGATCATGCAGTTATTAAACTGTTAGCAAAAGCTAAAGGGTCATGCAATTATAAAATGATATTGGTTAGAGAACCATGCAACTATCAGGTCATTAGCGAAAGCTAAAGTATCATGCAACTATTAAATGATAATAATTATGTGTTATAGAACCATGCAACTATCAAGTTGTTAGCGAAAGCTAAAGGGTCATGCAAATATACAATGATATGGGTTACAGAACCATGCAACTATCAAGTTGTTAGCGAAAGCTAAATATCATGCAACTATAGAATGATATGGGTTAAAGAACCATGCAACTATCAAGTTGTTAGCGAAAGCTAAAGTATCATGCAACTATAAAATGATATCATCATCTTATCATCATCGTGTTATAAAACCATGCAACTATCAAGTTGTTAGCAAAAGCTAAAGTATCATGCAACTATAAAATGATATGGGTTACAGAACCAAGCAACTATCAAGTTGTTATCTGAAGCTAAACTGTCATACAACTATAAAATCATATGGGTTATAACCTATAGAATCATGCAACTATCAAGTTGTTAGCAAAAGCTAAAGGGTCATGAAAATAAAATAGTTACTGCACTCATATTATATAATTGTACATGAACTATAACAGCAGTTAAATTAAAAGTCCTTAATTGCAGTGGCTGGCGGCTACGCTGAATATTTTAAGTGCCTAAGTGTATGTGCTTATCACAGACTTACTCTCTTGTCCTTACTTCCTTAATATTATAAATCGTAAATTGATACGATCCTGAAGCAGTAACTCTGACCAGTAGTTATCTGAATGAAATGAATAAAAAAAAAAGAATGGAAAGGATAGGAAAGGAATGAGATGAGATGAAAGGAGATCAAATAGAATCAAATAAATTCGAGTGAAATTAAATGAAATCAAATCAATTCGAGTTAAATCAAATAAAATGTTAAAATCTTTTCATTGAAAGAATAATGGTCAATTTATAGTCCAAAAGTAATTTTGGGTCGTCATATTGCGTGCATATATTAATGTGACATTAAAACATTATTCGAGCATCCGGTGCACATCCGAGATATTGACGAAGCCTGAGGGGATTGCTTAGTCTCCTTTTACGACATTAATATTATGTTTGGTGCTATTCTAAGCCGGACATTATACGACCATTCATACCTACTTAAAAGTGTCATCATGATACACGAAATGCAAAAGACCAAATAAAAATAAAAAACTATGTTTATAGTATCGAAACTAATACAGGCCATGAAAATTAGTCAAAACTGGACAATTAACAAGCAGAGACTTTCGGGTTCAAATAATCCTAAATGAGCCATAGGCAAAAAACTCAATGTAAAACTAAAACTATGGGCTATTAAATGTCTAGAATAAATATATATTGGACATAAATATAAAATAAATAAATAAGAAATGATAAAGATATATGGAATGTTGGCAAATACTAGAGCTATATTTTATGCTGTCAAATGGAACATATGTACCAATTTAAGTAACGTGACCCAATAGTCACAGTCTTTATGTACTAAAATGCAATGATATACAGCGAAAACATAGATTAAACACTTAATTCTAAATTTGCAACGAAACTGAACACACAAGACATACAATTATATGTAATAGTCCTGTACCTATACTAGGTTTCTTTTGAACACCTTTTGTTTATTATTCCATAAAGTTCATTGCAGAAACTGGAAACTTGAGGCAAGCATTATAGCTATCTAGCCAATAATAATATACTACTCGAAATCTGTCCACAGGTACAAGGAGCGTATCACACTGAAATTGATTTTGACGCTAAGTGCCATGGACAACGATATTTTACGAAGACATAATCAAAGTTTGTTTGAGTAACAAATTATTTTCGAATGGCCACTCTTTTCAATTTAAGAGCACCACCAATACTGTCCAAAAGAAAATGTTTATATTTTAGCCAGAGAATAAATCAAGGTATAAGTGATACTTAATGAAAATGTTTTGTGATCAAATCCAATTACCCATTGAAGTAAAAATTGAATAAGGCATATGCCTAATTAGAAATTAGGAGTAGTCTTGCTAATACTTTTGTAGTTCAACAGTACACCTTTTCTAGTAACAATGTGCAATCTCACGTTGGTTTAATAAAACCAGCTTAGATAAAATTTATATTTTTAAATTGTTCTACGTACGGTTAAACTTAGTTGGATTTTATATAAGTACCTAACAAAAGTAAACTTAAATCCAAACTTAACAAACGTGACAAAAGTATATAAACTGTACTATCCTACCACAAAGTTTTAAAATTACTTGGAATGGAAGTTGATCGCGATTTGTCAATCTTATCTTGCTGTTTGCTTAACCAACCCTCACTCCTGAAAAAACGATCACAGTTAACAGGTCAAGAGGAAAAATAAATTAAGGTTTATTAATTTAATGTAATTAGGTAACAAAATTAATATTGTGTCATATAAAGTGGGACTAGACTTTAAATTTTACGCAATAAAACTAAATGTTGTAATAATACAAATTGTAGTTAAAATCTTGAAATATTATAAAAAGGAAAGGGATAGTCTAGACTCTAGAGTAGTAAGCTAAAGTTGAATGTAAATGCCTACTGGGCTCAGTATTGGCACAGAGTACTATGGGTACTGGAAAGCTTTTATTAACTATTAATGAAATGAAATTAAGCAGTAAGAAACGTAACCTTTAATAATCAAAGATTATCAATCATAACACATTATATTGTTATGTTATAGCGATGTGCATAGTGGAGTTTCTTGCGCCGTTTCTTCTCCCAAGCGAAGCACCTTCCGAAGCGGTGGTAGATTCATATAGAAATATATAAAATATTAAGAAAATATAAAATAAATGCAAGCTGTAGTACTACTGACTTTATAATAATAATTATATTCATATGTACCTGTATTGCTTATAGTTTTGATATTAAGTGTACTGTTACAAAATACATCTTAAATTAAATTAAAATAAAGAAGGGATGTAGTGTCTGTGCGAACGCGTAGTGGGGGCAGTTGCCTGCCAGCCTTTGTCGGGTGCGGACGTGCGCGCTCCGCATATACTACCTGCCTAGTGAGCAACAGTAAATGTGTACTTATTTAGCAAACCCTACACTGATGATAGGTAAGTCTACGGTGTGAATGGAACAAATAGAACGTAATCATTCCAATGTTCGAGCATAGTTGGCTTCACTACGAAACCAGAGAATACTCGTATAATAAAATTGTATTTCATACAGAATGGCAACTCCCTGCACATTTCTAACATCAGATACCGTACCTCACCCCGCACTTTGTACTCTTATACAGGGGTGAAATTGATATCATTAGCATCATTTTAAACTAAGAGTCTACCCATCAAACTGAACAACTTTTCGGTTTGCTCCCATAGTAAAAGTTGTTCAGTTTGATGGGTAGACTCTTAGTTTAAAAGGATGCTAATGATATCAATTTCACCCTGTATATTTCGTGCTTTGGGGTCTTAGATCAAAGTAAAATGAATGAATAGGCCCAAAGCGCTTTAAGTTGAAGCACGCAAAACTAGGGCACTTCAATACAAACTAGGGTACTTGGTCTGTCATCTCGGTACAAATTCGAAGTAAAACTGTCAATTGTTTTGCCTCTTTTTTCTGGTTTGAAATGTTCGCGTAAGGCCTATCCATTCATTTTACTTTGATCTGAGTTTGGGGTAGATTTTAGAGAAGCAAGAGCATCATCCGTACTTTCATCAAAGCAGTCACATCAAAATAAAAAAATTGTTATCAAAATAATATCACGCTAGCTTTTAATGTCATATTTTGACTCTACCACCAACTCAGAAGGTGCAACGTCATTTGCAGAGAAGATGCGACCAGAAACTCTACTATACATGTTTTAAAAAAAACCAAATATACGAGTACAAAGTACCACCACAGATTAATAATAAGTACTAGTACAACTACAAAATAAATACAACAATGAGTTAGGTACATAACGTAACATTGTCAAGACCAGGTATTATAATAATATATCATAACCATCGAGTTGTAGCAGGCTTTTTTACAGAGCACTTTGTTGTTACTAACCCCAATGGATCAATGTTGTCTGTAAATAAATAAATTTTGAATTTAACGTGGGACTGTCAGTCAGTGACATTTATTTGAGTGCTATAAAATACACGAAACACAAATGGATACAACAGGGTGCCATAATAGTCGCGAATATCGTTGATTGATATTATTACCATCGACCTCGATAAACTTAGCAATCTTTGATAAAGCAAAAAGAAGGAGGATTCACACGTTGACTGAACAAGATTAAGTATGTGCTTAGTGCCGAACTAATATATTTATTTATATCTAAGTGTACTTAATTGAATAAAAAGGTGACGCAGTATTTGACAAAAGCAAGGGAAAAAATAACGTCCATATACTACTAAAAGTGTTTGTATAATAATGATATACTGGAGCTATACTGGCTTGCATGATAATATTGATAATCGTGTGAGCGAAATAGCATTTCTATCGGGGTATACAGGGTCCTTCTTAATATGCTGACACTTTTTTATGGGGATGATCAGACCATGAAACTGAACAACTTTCCCAATGGGACCAACATCGAAGTCGCGAAAAAAAATCTGCTGTCCCATATATTTGGTTCGAGTAGGTTTGCAGTATTATAAATATAAATAAATATAAATATCTTGGACAATGTCACACAAATTATCTAGTCACACTTAAAGTACCAGAATCTAGCCTGGACTTGTATTATGATGACTCGACAACGATATAGAATACATATACAGGAAGATTTTTTTATCACCATCCAAATTTTAATAAAATTTTTGTTTATGAAAAAAATCGATACGTGTTTTTTCTTTTAGTATCGCTCAGTACTAAAATATTGAGATATGACTACGCAAAAATGTCTTAAGAAAAACAATTTGACTGGACACAGTACGCACCTACCTGTGCCACAGATTACTTATTAATAGTTACTACCACTCGACCCGATTTCGCGCGCTTTTTCGAATGTAGAACTTTGCTTTTCAAGAACGAAAACTAACGAACGAATCTCTGTGGTCAGTAATTTTCTTTGGGTCAGAGCCTTTTAATTTTTAGAAAAAGTTTATTATGTGTCATTGTGTCATTCAAAGACAGTTCAAAGAGTACTTTATTATAACCGTGTCATTGAACAAAAATAAACAAAATAAGGGACTAGTATAACATTTAAACAATGTTTTGAAAGTGTTGTGTGTTCCTGTTAAGTTTACAATGCGTGGGACTCTGAAGCTAGGGCTCCGCCCCCCGGTCCTGCCGCACTACCCGGTCGGTACGAATACGAAACTCGATGACCAAGCTTTATGGAAAATTCTGTAGGATAAAATTTTTAAATGTGCAATTTTGACCTGCCCTTTTTTTTAATGTAATGGGTTCTATAAGTGATACCAAACATGTAGAAAAAATTTGGATGGTGATAAAAAAATCTTCCTGTATAAATACAAACATCCATGACTCGGGTACAAATATTCATATTCATCATACAAACATTTGCCCCTTACGGGATTCGAACCCGCGACCCTCGGCACGGCAGGCAGATTCACTACCGACTGTGCTACCAGGCCGTCATTATTGTACCGGGCAGTATTGTATGGACGAGCTGTTTTTTGTTGTTTTTTTTTTCGCGATTTTGATGTTGGTGCCATAGAAAAAGTTGTTCAGTTTTATGGTCTGATCATCCCCTTAAAAAAGTGTCTGCATATTAAGAAAGACCCTGTATTTATGTAGGTATACCTACCGAGCCGGTGTTCTGTTAATCTGTTTGCGACTAGATAACAACATTCAGATTCGCAGGAACAAGAAATGCCGCATCTTCCTGTTTTAATTAAATCTGAGGTAACAAACAATATATTTAAGCAAGTTGCATTTACGTCAATTTCTAACTCATTCGACCTTGACTCTGGTTTGTTTCGTAAAAACTAACACATTCCAATATAAACTGTATGCTAGAGTCATTAGGGTTTTTTGTCAAGTGTCAAAATAATTTGCATAAATTATGTTTTTGTGAATGAGCTATGCGAAAAAAACTGACTAAACGTGTATTTTAAGGTGAGTTTTATGCAAGATAAAACTAGTATACAAACAAACAGGTTACAATAATATACTAAACTAACCAATGTACGAACTGCGAACAGTAGAGTTTGTGGTTGTGGTGATCTGAAAAAACTCTGACTCCAGGGCTTACTGCCCACACGATAAGAAGAAGAAGAAGTGGTTGCAGATCCTAGCAATAGTATAAGACTAATAAGTATAGTATCAGCTATAAATCCAGTACTAAACAGCTGACACGTGAGAGATTGACGTGATAGATAACGAGCCACGACACGACACGACTATACGAGACACGCGACGCAATCTACACGAGTGTTAATGTTCACATTATTGTTAGCTTTGTATTTCTTTCTTTACTTCCGAGAAACCGATGAAAAAAGTGAGAACATCATTAAAACATAATTACAAGAACACGATATGATCGTAGACGATTGCGACCAAAACGACTGCTTGGTTACAAAAGCAGCCAGGGGAATATACTAAAATGTACTCGGTAACACTCCTACCTTATCCTCCTTAAAGTGGTGAAACGGGAAACCACTACTCTTAGAACTGTTGACAATACCTATTACCTGAAGAGATTAGTTGCCTACTTATTCTCCCTCAGGGTTAGTGCTAATGCTATTCTAAGCTGAACAGTTGAATACCATACCTACGGTACAGGAACATATGATTTTTCAGAGCCGATTTCGACACGGAGACTGTTTTATGACAAAAACAGTCACGTACGCAGATAATTTTTAAGTGCATAAACTTATTCGTCCTTAATTTGATGGAATGGGAAACCGATACGAGCAACGGATTAGATGCAGTGACTATAACAGGCAACACAAACATATAAACTATAGCGGCCCGTCCCGGCTTCGCACGGGTGGACGTCTAATTTTTTCTAGCAATAAATATAGCCTATGTTACTCAGGGTGAATGCAGCTTTCT
Source organism: Agonopterix subpropinquella (assembly GCA_922987775.1). Lineage (NCBI taxonomy): Eukaryota > Metazoa > Arthropoda > Insecta > Lepidoptera > Depressariidae > Agonopterix > Agonopterix subpropinquella. The sequence goes on from OV277713.1 coordinate 221,013, forward strand.
AATGGTGAAAGAATTTTTTAAATCGGCCCAGTACTTTTTGAGCCTATTTATTACAAACATACAAACATACAAAAATAGGTACAAATCTTTCCTCTTTATAATATTAGTGTAGATAGATAAACGACTAGCCGTTACCTGGTACAAAAACATTCAAGCTAAGATTATCAAAGGTACACAGAGAAAACTTATCTCCACCTGATTAAAGGCAGCCAGTTTACTTAAAACAGTGCAAAACAAACTTTTCAAAATTTTTTCGAACTGTAACTATGCGCGACATCATAACAAAACAGATCCAGTGAAATCCAACACCGACCGCCTTCTGAACTGTCTGTACCGAGCGATCTTATCTAAAGAAAATATAGCGAACGAAGGATATAAATTACCCTACTTTCTCCCCTTGCAGTCGCAGACGCGACGCGGGAATACGCAGACGATAACAAACCACTGCCCTAAAACAAACATAAAGCTAACCTAATTACGTCTACACAAAACAAACCAGCAAGTTGCAACATATTTATAGCAAAAACAGAAAGTGGATGGACGAGATAAAAGCACTCGTAATGCTAAGTGATAAGCAACATGTGCTGGACTAATTATAAAAACGAGTAGGTATAAATCAAATGTTGCAAGTGTTTCTGAAACGTCCGTCGGGGGTTAGGTTAGGTCTGCTATATGGTATGGTTGGATCGAGGCAAAGATAAGCGATACAGGTTGATTGGCAAGCTTTGTAGATTAGCATATAGATACAGGACAGGCCAATTTTGAATTATGAGTAGACAACATTACGTGTTGCTTTAATTTTAGGAGACTGTTCATGTTCAGTATTCCACTACTACTCTCCCATTCTCCTTCTGTTTGCAATGGCACCTAACTCTTCAGAAAGACCTACAAGTGATTTCTCCATTTTTGGGCCAGCGTCATCGGCAACCGATATGTGGAATGGTATTCCCATTTTATAATAGAATATGTCATTTCTCAGAAAAAAACAATACTATTCTTATCTTGTTCATGAACAAGTTCATGTTCTTGTTACAACATGTTGTAAGTTTTTTATCGTTTGCAATAGATTGATTTGTTTTCTAATTCTATGAAACTATATTATGCTGCACAGAACATCTCCAGACAAAACGACCAAAGTCAAGCAGTAGTAATCAAAATTATTTGTAGCCGAGCCAAAACACCTAATAATTTAACTCCACGTCTGAATCCTCGGTTATTTCAGTACCGCCAGGACATTGAGCACCTCGGCCAGGTTCATAGAGAGGTGGCTTCAGTATCAATACACAATAATATTGATTGTGACGAGCCGACCCAATGACCTACAGCCACTAGTTATATCACGTTACTGCACACAGAGGCGCGGCAAACATTCTACGAGCCTCATTAATATAAAACTCTATGTCCATGGAAATAAGAATCTATGGCCGCCTGATCTATGTTATGATTACACAAATTACACTGGGCAGAGCTTCGGTACTACTTAGTGAAACGTGGATGTTCTGAGGTTTCAGAATACCCTCGGGGAATATAGTCGTGAGCATATGCATGTACACAAATTAAAGATCTGAAGTCCAGTATTTATTTAATTGGACAAAAGCAGAAGTAAAGAAAATGGTGCCAAAAAGAAGATCAGATAAAAGGCGCCACAAAAGACAAGTGACACATCACAATGATATCACGATTTATATGGACGTAGATAAAAGGCACTCCAGTCCTATGAAGGTCCGACAGCAGAACTTTTGTCTTCGACACAATTATGAAAATGGCTTGATTCGCGAGACTTCAAGGCATTCGGCAGCGAATATCGTAAACCAAGCAATTAGCGGCGTTGGCAGCAAATAAATAAAGACTCGTTTTCGGGCGCAGAGAGCGAGAAGCACGCAACGTCGCGTTATGTGTTCTGTGCGTGATATAACACGCGAGTGATGCTTGCTATACTAGAGTATGATGTTAAGCGAAGTTCCCGAAATTACATTATACAAGAGATATTTGCCTTGCGATGGGATTCTTGAGGAAGGAAGAGGTCAGCTTTGATCCGAACATTGCTGGCTAATCTTTCCACTACAGCACAAGTGATTGTATGCGATATAGCTCATGCTGACACGAGAAGATGAATGGGATCCTGATAATCCTATATATCGCCACTCTCCCTGTCCAGCCCTTATTCCAAGTTTCATATCCGTAAAATTCAGTCGCGTCTATCGATGAGTTCACTTCACAATTCGCAAAATTGAATTTTCTGCATCATCACATCAGCGGTGCAGGGTATATTCCACCACGCGAGCACATTACTTTGTGATGGAGGCTAGTTGTTTGTTATATATTCCTGGTAAAAGTAATGGCAAGCCGCCTTAACATGCTCTGACTTGGTACAATGAATACTTGAAAAGTATACGATACATAATGGAAGATACAGAAACAGCAATTCTAACATACTGTAGACAGAATCGACTAATTCGGACAGTGAGCAAGTCGGTCAGATCACATGGCGCAATCGAATAGCTCGCATATTTGGCGAAACGAGTCGTTTGCCCAACGCAACACACTTGACTCGACTCGACTGGTTCCATAAAGAGGTGTCTGTTCGCACTTCGCAGTGGGCACATAGGGAGGCGGTAGACGGTCGGTATTGCCGCACCTGTACCGCTAATGAAGTAGGTCATTTCATTAGTGTAACGATACTACATTCACGTACAGTTCCTAGAGCGAAAAATGTTTAGGTAGCTCGTAGATGGATACATTCAATCACAGCTATAAAAACTATTTTAAATAACCATAAAATGTTAAGGGTGTGTTAAGAAATTTTTGGACCTTCCATACAAAAATGCGGATCAACCGATCAATTTTCAATGGGAGGTTCAACAAATTTTATTTCTCGGCCCGTGTTCCTTAAGGAAAGTTGTTTAGTTTCATTATCTGAATACACCCTTAAAATGATTATAGTAATTGAAAAATTGGGTTGTAATTTTATAGTTATTTCAATCAATCAACCAAGGTTTCTTTGTTTTATTACATAGCAAAAACAATTAATAATATTCATTGCAATAAACAAAGTCAGCAACCATACGAGCTATGGAGTTACTTGAAGAACCGAAAGAACTTGATGAGTTTCATATTTCACTGATCCTACGTCCTAGTTCAACCCAAAGCCAAAGAAATCGATGCAACAACAGAAGCAAAACAAACAAAACAATAAGCAAAACCCATTAACCTACACAGAGTGCGCTAATTAAAAAACGTCAGATAAAAAGCAGCCAGTCGCGACACATTTCACTCGACAAGTCGCACGTGAAAGGGACAGGGGAAGTATAACAAGCAGCATAAACAGGAAACGAGCCAAGAAAGCTGTTTCACTTGAAACGTCTAAATATGTTGAGGAATGCGCTCGCTGTGTACTGTACGTCTGATGAGAGGTACGTAGCATCGAGAGGACTAAGAGAGCAATTTCTCTTTGACTTTGGAATAGTGGCCAGGGTTGATGCAAACATATATAGCTCACGATCACGATCCTTTTGGGATTGTCAGTATAAGAGATAAGTGTACTTTTAGCAACCATCAGCAGCAAGGCTGATTCAGTGTTTACGGGGTGTAGAGCATCTCTGTGATGGGGATGGATCGGGTCTGCCTGCATAACTCCAGTCAGTTTAGAAGTTACTGATGATTAAAGGTGTGTAAAAAATTTATAGTCGTATGATATTGTGTCCGTGTGGTGTCGGCTAAGAATAGCACCACCCCATTTCCTCCCTTGGGTGTCGTAAAAGGCGACTAAGGGATCTATCGGAGGATGGGCAGCAGCGTCCTCTGAGTACACACATTCAATCCAATTGCGATCGCCAACCCGCCTGCCAAGCGTGGCGATTATGGCAAATCCCCCCATTTTGGGGGAGGCCTACACCCCATAAACACTGAATCAGCCTTGCTGCTGATCGTTGCAAAAAGTACACTTATCCCTCGGAATATCAGAAGCTTCGCACTCCGACTACCTCTCTTAAATGTACAGACAGTTAGGGTCAGCGCACACCCAGCGTAAATCTGCTCGCGCATGCTCGAGCATGTTCTTTGCAGTCGCGCACACCTAGCGGCAAAATCCGCCGGCGGCAGAGGCGAAATCCGCCGGCGGCAGCGGCGGATGCTCGAGCATGCGCGAGCATGCTCGCGCGTGTTCGAACAGTCTCGCGGATGCTCCCGTGTTGCTACAGTTGACAATGAATTTTGCAGTTGTGTTTACAATATTTTAAAGTAAAGACGTGCGAAGAGTAATTTTAAAGTATGGTGGACTGGGATTTGGTAATTATTGGGTTACTAGCAGAGGAAGAGGAGCAAGAAGAGCACATCAATAAAATGAAAAGAGGACGACACAAAATTGAAAGAAGAATATGGGCTGAAGCAACCTGGCAAGAAAGATGTACATTTGGGGAATACCACACCTGTGCTACGGTTTAAAGTTCAAGGGACAGTTATTTTATGACTACTATAAAATGGAATATGAACAATTTGAAAACCTACTAAATCTGCTTCGACCTTTGAGATTTTCATTGTATTTTCAAAAAGAGTTAGATTATTATATATTTTCTGTACTAAATTGCCCTTTTCGGGCTAAAGTAGTTAAAAAATATGCTAGATTTAGTCCGAAACCGGCAGAGGTGGCAACACTTACGACGGATCGCAAGCATCGACACGGGCGTATGCTCGAACATGCTCGAGCATGCGCGAGCATGCGCGAGCATGCGCGAGCATGCTCGCGACTGCTCGCGTCGCCGCGAGGAGCATACGCGAGCATACTCGAACAGACGCTGAAGGGATTTAATCACTTGCAAGCTATTTTCGACTTTATTTCAATGGGAATAGAGTTCATTATCAATTGAATCAATGAAATCTGCTCGCGCATGCTCGAACAGTTTTACGCTAGGTGTGCGCTGACCCTTATAGCTAAGTTTGCTGAAAATTCATACATACGCTATGCTCATTTTCCTTGATAGGGAGAGCAGGGCCTCAGATGTATACCTAATATACCAGAGAGTACACCGAAGCCACTTTTAACAAAATTTCAAATTTTGTAACCATTCGCCTACAAAGACACTGCAAATCAAGCCTTAGCTCTTAGTCGCCTCGTAGTTCCAACAGAAAATGTTGTAGTCTATTCCAAATCACATCACATAGCTTGATGCAATCTTTACAAATATAGTGGATACTAGATAGTCCACACGTTTCCGTCAATCAAGATCAGTTTGCGATAATTAAGTGAGATTCCACATCTTTATGGGATGTTACTCTTCAATGTTGTACATCGTTTATGTTTACTTTGGGGTTCGATTCGATGACATTCTTTTGTTTCTACTAACCGTGCGTTAATGTACAATGAAAATAGTGTTACATCAATAATATATCTCTAAGATTATTAGAAGTTGAAAGATTATTTTCATAGTCCTAAAGTCGTCACGGTGTGTCGGTTTGACGTGACGTTAAATACACGTAAACAATAAAACCTGGAACCAGTCCAGCCGCAAATGCACACAAATTGTTTCGCGCTCCAAATCGATTATTTGCTCAAACCTGCAAACTAATTTAAATGCAAGCAGAATCGTGACAAACATACAAGAGTCTTTCATGCAAATTGTAAAACAGAGCATAAATCCCAGAGTGTATAACAATGACGCCATCAGAGCCAGCACCGAGCGGTCACGCTCCGTCTGAATTTAGTATGAAACACGAGAATCCATAAATGCAACGATTGATTGAAAGAGAAACGTTGCGTTTTAATAACACGATGTTACGTGTGTAAGTGAAACTGAAATAGTATACAGTGGAGTATAATATCGCACGCAAAACTAACGGCTGACAACCTTAATGATGTCTTTGGGACGTATATTACTGTGGTGCCTTCTTCAAGTTGGCTATCATTAGGGATCATAGACGAAGAATTTTTCGCTTACGCTGGTAGACGTAGACGGAATCTCAGTGTAACCGGGTACGAGATAGCGATAATCATAAAATCCTATACAATTTATATGAAGCTAGATGACTGACCCCGGAGTCAGACACCCGTCGTAGTACAAAAAAGTGGTTACGTCGATAAGAACAGCAATAGGTAGCGATCTCCTTTTTTAACTAGAGCAGCTATTGTGCATCTCTTATTGAGTGAATATAACATGACACGTGCTTCCTTCTAGTACCTTCTCTTTCTAAGTTAGGGCTATTAGGAACATGGAGACAAAAAATTGAATTTGACAAGATGACGTCAGCTCAGCACATGCGACACCAAAGAAATTGAACCTTATGTCTTCTTCTTAGGTAACGAGTAACCAGTGCGAGGTAACCAGAGGGCGATAGAGGGTAAATAGTAATATAGTAAAAAGTTGGTGGGACGAAGTGAGTGTCTGTACTGTATCTAGCAATAGATAATCTTTCTTATACTGTGCTGCAAAAGCGTCACATCGCTGTCAAAAACATCGCGATGCGCTCATAAATGTAACATCCTTCTTGCATCCTTCAGCTCGTCGAAGTTTTTATATGAGTTTGACACATGACAAACTCATAGCGAATACCGATTTGATAGCTCGCCGATGTTTCACAGACGAATTTAAGGTCGTGACGATGTTTGGGGGTATGTAAGGGGGTGGAAACGTCGATGCTAAAGCGAATGCTTGAGTCTGAGTGTTACTACTAAATATATTCAATTATTTAATTAAACAGACTATGTATTACTTGTCTACATAATCTTAGCTGAAGCATTTATATTATAATTATAACTAGTGTTAACCCGTGACTTCGTCCGCACAAATTATATACCAGATTTTAAGTCAGATCATAAGCTATCAAACAACAAAAGTTTCATCAAAATCGGTTCCGTAGTTTTTGCGTGATGCTCGTTCAAACAAACAGACAGACAAAAAATACAAAAATTGTTGATTTGGAATCAGGGACACCTAAAAACCATATCGTAACTTTTTTTTTGTAAATATTTTCAATGTACAGACACACTTCTGTTACAGTTTTATAATAGTTTAGAATAGAAATTAAGTCGTGTTATGTTGTAGAGTTTCTGGCCGCATCTTCTCGACGTCAAGAACACGTTCCGAAGCGATGTGGTGGTAGCTTCAAAAAAAGATTGGACGTTTAATAAGTGGACTTTAAGCTCCTATATTAAATAAATTCTTTTGAGTTTGAGTTCGACTCTACCAGATCTGCATTTCGGAATATTCAAAACTACATATTTATACCTACTCAAATAGAGTTACTGTGAAAGGTATTTTATTTTCGTATTGGAATTGAACGACATATTTCCCAATCTACTAATGCATTGGAATATGTTATGACTACGGAGTAAGAAACTCTGGCAATACTTTAAACATTTACATTAAATGCGGAGTCGTACAAAAACAAAGTAATAAAAATCGTGTACACCACTTTTGATTTCAATATGTGACGACACACAAATCATGAGAATTAACCCATGGAATCCGTGACATGAAATTGATTTCACGGATATTTGTCGCTCACTGCCTGCGCCCCTCGCTACACCATCGTCCACATAAGAACAAACAATAACATACACAACTCAAACGTGAACTCTTTATTTTACGATACTCTGAATTCTACAAGCTTTTAACAGTAAAGTGCTCCATAGATAGACGCTCTCATTCCTTCTCAACCCATTTGCAAATAGAAGTAAACCAACAAAATTTATTCATTGCATCCAACGATGCGTAAACTAACAAATGTTACCGTTGCTCGACTCGATGTATAGCAAATACATTAGTCGGTAATTATGCTAATTCCATGATCATTATCTGTAGAATACAATAGTTATTTATAATCAAACTTAACCATTACCATCATTAGATGATTATAGACACCTATACCGTCATCCTGTTAATTTACATGTTGTTCGTTCACCAAAATGGTTTTACAACGTCTTTGAAGAAATATAACAGAAATAGAGCATAAATAATCAATTCTGAAATCGAGATAACGAATGATTCCGAGAATCTAGTGGCGGAGAGAAGTGTGAGTGCCAAACAAAATGTCCCCGCTTCTTACTGCTGAGTGGAGAGTTATTTAAAGAATATTATATTTTTAAGAATTCAGAGGTAAACGACACGCGGTCTGAATGCGATGCCACCGGCGACGTGTTTGCTTACAGTAACACACATTAGCCGCAAGCATTCCGACTAATGTTCGTACAATCGTCATTACAATGCGGATATTGTAAAAACCAATTTAATTCCAATTAGCCTCCGACATGAAACGATGTGAATGTAAGCCTCTATTTGTTTAAAACGAGTCTGTAGACGATTCGTAACGTCTATTTATTTGGTTTCGCACGTCGATTGCCGAACATAGCCGCTGATTCACCTCCATGGATGTTATTAATAACAATTTCACACAGTAACACAATACAATTAGTACGTTAAAACTCGAGTCATAAAGTGTATTCTGAATAATTAGTCCCTGAATGTGGGACAGATAATTTGAAGGTCATCTCCAGCGACAATGATGTAACCGCGTCAACAATGCTCGCTCGTGAGAATATATTTGGTCGGGTAGAGATCAACAGTTCGAGTGTCGAGGCGACGGTCGTCGACGTCACACGAACCGGAGTTTATATCATAATCTCTATGAATACGCGAGATGACATCACGTTTGTGAACCTCAATGATAATAAAATAACACAAGGTTGATTTCGCCATTCCCCTAACACCACGTAACTACTATTACTGACCTCTCTTGGATTGCTTCTCCCGCTCCTTTTCCTTCTCGCGTGCCTTCTTCTCCCTTCTCTCTCTCTCCTGCTTCTCCTTCTCCAGCCTCTTCATCTCCTTCTTCATTTCCTTCTCGTTCTTCTTCGACTTGGTGTCGTCGATCTTCTCGGACAGTATGAAGGTCCCCGTCTGGATCTTCGGATCGATCTCCTCCTTCGGCCTCATCGTGATCCCCTCACTGAACTAACACGAGGATAATGTAATTATAGCGACGGAATCCCGCGTAATGCACTCCAAATTAATCTCGGACGAATCGTAAGCGTAAAATATTACGATCGGACACAGATCGGCGACGGCCGATGGTTTATCTCGCGCGTTCGCTGGGCGATCGGCGAAACGGTATCTGAATTATTATCACTGGCACTCGTGAACGATTTCAAAACTGAGCGCGATGATGCAGAGATCGAGCGGCGAGGGCTCGAGCGTGAGGAGGAGCGCGACGCACCGACCGTGACCGAGTCTCGGGCAGCACTGAGTACTGCGCGCGCGGCGCGAGGTGAGCGCGCGGCGTGCCGGCGCCGGCGCTGCACCGGCGGCGTGCGGCACCGGCGCGGGCGCCCCTCGGCCTCGCCAGTGAGCCCCCGGCCGCCGGCCGGCGCGACGCGTGCCTCTAACTCTATAAATAAAGCTCCACTTCCTATACGGCAAGGAATCAGAAGACGATTTATGGCCATTGAACTCATGAAAGCATTTCGCGGTGTGAGTCAGCCGGCGAGAGCCGCTCGGCGCGGACACTTCACTCGGTGTCGCTGAATGTTTACGTCGCATTCGATGCCAAGGTTTTGGATTAGCGATTAGTTTTATTGGCGATCGCGATTCTAGGTTAATGTAACGCTGTTGCAAGATATGCAGAAAGAATTCAACTCGAAACAATCAACAGTAAATACTTTCTCGAAACATATCTTTCGACTAGGTACTTTATAAAAACAGACAATAATCGTTGTGATTTAAAAATTTCTCAATGCGTCTCGCGACGAGCCATGACCAAAGATGGTGCGTCGGTGTCGGGGCTCGAGGTGAATCCGAACAAAAAAGCTTTCGAAAGCTGAACGCGACATCGACCGAATATAAAATCGAACAATGCAGTCGTGAGACTGGCCGGTCATTCAGGAGTCACCAACATAAACGGAATCTTTCTTTTTGCTCGTAATCATCGAAGGCACAGCGACCGACGTCACAGCTCACAAGGTTGCGATAAAAGGACTTAGTTTTAAAATACCGATAGCGATATTCGATTTCCTGTCGAAGTTATTTTCGTCGTAATCCCGCGTACAACTTGTCGGCTTGGAAACTTGAAACTCCGTCAAGTAATTAGGAACGACGGACAGATGTTCAGTTCACACCCATGATCAATTGAACCCCGACCCCGAGTGACGTCTCATCAATTATCAATAGAGCAAGAGATACAATTAGTCATCAACGAGAATATTGATAAAGTTTTCGGCTATTTTCAGCATGCAACAGATGGATGGAAAGGAAGAAACATTGAACGGGTGGCAAGAGACCTGTTCCAGTCAAAAATAAAAATAGGGTAAAAACCACATTGTCGCTCTATCCTACCCTCATTTTTAGGGGAAGTTTGTGCCCCGCTGTTTATAATGGGTTACTATTATTGCAACCCCAATTCTAAATGTGTTGTTCACATTTCGCAAACAACGAACACAATTAAAGGACAAAGATGCGAAAAGCAGCCGATAGCGTGTTCATGTTGTTTATTTCTAATGCAATCAACATTTAATTGATTTTCATAAACTTACAAATACGATCTAAAAACTGAAACGTCGTGTTACAGTGAATGAATAATGAAGGTATCATTGACTCGTTTCACAACAAATCTTATTTCTATATAATAAGAAAAAATTGGCGTTTGCTCTACCAGCAAGAGCGAAACCAAAAATAAACAAAGGCTCTACACCACCCGAGTAATTTCTGCAAATCCGTGATAAAACCAAAAAAGAAGAACCCAAGAAGCATGATATTTCACAGCAAATACAAAGATAAAGAGTCGAAATATTGCCAATATCAAATCATTATTTCTCAAGGACTGACTGACAGACAATGCACAGCCTAAACCGATGAAGATAGAAATATGGAATTTGAAATATTCCGGATGAGGTATATTCTACGGAGGATTTAGGGGTGCACTAAGAAGATTTTTTCTAAAATCGACCTGTAAAGGGGTGCTCCACGTCGACGAATTCGCGGACAAAAGCTAGTATAGAATACGACAGAAGATGTAATCGGCACTCGACACGCCTCACCGACCTCGGCATCGACAGAGGTTGTACAACGAGTCGCTGACCACCCTGAGAAAGCGGTCGCTCGGCGGCCTGTCAGCTGTCGCCGCGCCGTGCCGGGCCATCGGACACCAAGACACTTCGAACGACACCCGGTCCGAAGGCTGATGAAGTGAAGATGCACTGAGTCTAATCAACAAGTTCATCAAGAGTAGTTTGGATGTGGTGTGGGGTGTCTTCTAATTGTTATAAAATAATGCATTTCATTTCGAGTTACGAGAGCCTTGCTAAAACTGCTCGCTTAACACATTTGGTGCTCCCTCTTATCAATTTAAGATATTCAATCAGTGCCTACTTTAAATTCACTCTGTACCCATCATGCATGTATGGACTCATTATAATAGACGTAGACGGTCTAGCCGCCTAGTCTAGGTCTAGACTCCATTCATTTACCCAAAAAATTTACGCGTATTTTCAATTTTTTTTGTTAGTGACTCGTTCTTATATTTTACGTCGCCTTTTTCCCCAAACTGTGTTATGGCCATGAAGCAACGATATTAGCATTTCCATGAAGCAGATACAGATACATAGGTATAATCGGAGCGTAAAAGTCCAGTCGGATTGTATTCGAATAACACCAAAACGCGAACGTCGCTGCCTTCAGATCCTAAATGGGCCACTGAGAGGTTTTCGTGAATCCATTACGACACTCCGCAATTTCATCATTATTATAATCTCAGCCGATGGACGTCCACTGCTGGAGTTATGCCTTCCCCAAAGCCCAACTCCGCACTTTATGTTTATTAACTTAGCCTTGTTGAAAAACGGTGACTGATGATTTTTTATATAAAGTGCAACTTTCGACAACTGCGCGAGCTCCTCCCCTCCGAAAGAGATTATTTTCGTCTTCTTTTAATGTCCGCATGAGTTTTATCGTACGACAATATTACAGCGGCGGTCGTGACTTTATTTCATAGTTTCTTACACGTAAGAAAACAACACTATATCAAAAGCTCAGTGAAGCGGAGTAGAAAGTGTTCAGGAATACAAGCGGCTCGTTACAACTTCCTGATCGAACCGAACCGGACAGCACCGGACTGGACAGGACAGGACGCGAGAAAGCGTTGCTTTGGACACGTTCACATGTTCCATAATCATACTTCACTAGGTACCGCACACAGACTTGCACAGGCTTCGTGTGAGTTCCATAAGGGGAAAACAAAACATTTATACAGAAACATAGTGTTTGGAAACGACTACATAAGTAAGCAACAAATACCGCTAGTAAATGCTTGTGTATTTCATACATAAACCATCCTAGAAATGTGAAGATTCCGTGTGTGAAAGAATCATCAAAATCTGTGCAATAAATCGCAAACATACATCCACTCCCGATCTAGGCTAGGAGGAAACTAGTCATACTCCATCACTCGTGCAAACTCTGAGTGAGCCCTCTGACACTTTTAATGGACGATACGGCAACAATACACGCCTTGAAACTGAAGCATGTAGGATTCCCCACGATGTTTTCCTTTCCCGAAAAGCAAAAAATTGTGGGTAGATATACGTCGATAGCCATCACCTTCAGGTCTCCTTAGTGTCGAACTACTGCACCGTGATTAATCATCACTGACTAAAACCAAACGAGACGGATTGAAATTAGCATGCGATCAACATTTAAAAGATTTTAATAGATCTATTAAAGTAGCACCTACTGACATTTGAATATATTTTGACGAGATTTAAAAGGTGGCTTATCCAAACTGTTATTGATTCGATTAGTCATGATTTTACACCAAATATGTAATCTATTTAGAAACCTAGACGCATAATAATAAATGATTTATATCTACAACGTAATAACTAAACTTAAACTTGACAAGAGTTGCTGTTGACCATGTTGTTCTAAGAAGCAGCAGCCCTTTGCAGAAAATCTGTCATCAGGGATGCAGTATAGGTACACCACTAGTTTTTAATTACTAACAAAATTTTAAGGGTGTATTCAGACAACGAAACTTGTGTATAATTTATTTACTCTATGACGAAACTGATTACTCCCGTGATTGGACCTCCCGTCCACAAATTTATTTATTTTTCGAATAATTTTTCTTAGAGAAAGTTATTTCGTTTCATTGTCTGAATAGTGAATACAAATCCTTAGGATTATGTTAGTAATTAAAAAAGTGGTGTGTAATAATAATAAATAATATTGAAATATGAGTGTTAATTCAAAACACAGATGCACTCTACGTCGCGTCATCCTTACGAATGAAAGAGGGCGGGAAACCGATACTTTAATGAATGCAGTGACTTAATTATAGAGATGGAGATGTTGTAAACGCCTGAAGGAATTAATCGTACCTTACAGTCGTAAGAAATGACTAATTCCTTCAGGCGGGTGTGCGCCTTAGTTGGTGCTATTCGAAGTAGGGCAGGCAACACGACTGTTATTATAATATATTAAGGTTCTAAGCAGCTTTCATAGACTGTATATTGTGTATATATTTTATCTAACCAGACAAGAAACCGAGAAAGGTCTTCCGAGTTGGCTCACTAATAAGCCTTGCTTTTCCTATTGCTGTCTCCAATTCATGGAAGACATGCACTCTTGCCGGTAGAGTACCTATTCGCCAATCCTGTCTCTTTTCCGCTAGTGTCTTGAGTTCCTGATACGAAAGGAAGGAAGACTGTTTTCCTACTCCTTCCATCTACTTTGATTAAATTCATAACGTGGTCGCCGCTGATGATCCTAGTTCACAGAAGTCAGTGGTGGAAATGTGTGAGTGGCGGGCCTATGCCCGAAACAAAACAAACAAAGATAAACGTGAACAACAAATAGTAAACAAACTATTTAGTGCTACGCATTTGAATAAATCATTAGTATCACCAAAACCGGTAGTATAGGAATGTGTGTCAATTGCATAGCTAATATAAAACCAGCTTGTGTGACGTAACGGTCGATAAGATGCGGAGATCGAGAGACAGGGAGGAATTGAGAGGATCCGATCACTTCCCACCAGGTCCCTAGGTACTTACGACTTGGCAGCTAGCGCGGTGCAAGTCATCTCATCACGATCGATTCTGGACAAGTTAATTATAAGTCTATTTGAATGTAGCAGATTATAACTGGGATTACATAGAAACGGAGAAGGCACATGAAGAGATATTAATGAATGCTGGAAAATCGACAGCTAAAACAATAATTAAAGAATATTCGATGTTTGAGGGCTTTGATCAATCTTATTCTTAGAGTTCGGAATTTATAATTGATAGATCATATATACATAAACTCACGACCGCAATCCCTTTCGGGGTGGTCAGAAGATAGCTAGACAGATCATCATTAGCCTTTATACGTGCAGGCACAAGAAGACATCACAAAGAACAAGGGTGAGAAGCATACTTTAACACCCAGGGGACATGTTAAAGGTAGAGTGGTCGACATTTTTGTAATGTGTAGCACATCACCACAAATTAATGTTAATAATTTACAATGTTGCATCTTCCCTACAGTGAAGCAACGCTTTCCGACAAGGAGGTAGCTTCAAAAAAAGATTTGACGATTAATAAGTGTGCTTCAAGTTCTTACATAAAATAATTTAGTTTCGAGTTTAATCACCATCATCATCATATTGCAGATGATTTGAGCAGTGTCCTAGATAAAAGAGTGAAGCACTTTTTCTCATGGATGTAAGAAGGTACATTGTAGAGTACTATACAAGAGCGGCACACATGTCCACAGACTCGACAACGACGACAACAAAACTACACACACCGGTGTATGTCGGCGGGCGGGATGGTAACAGCATATACCTTCTGTCACTCCCCTGCCAGAAGTGTGAACCAGGCAGAATATATCGTCAAAGTTATTTCAATTTTACACAGTTGACTTAACGAATCCGTATAATAATACCCTATAGAGCCGATTACATGCGACGCGACGTTATAAGCAACAATCATATCTAGTTCCCGAAGGAATCCACGCTCGAAACTTGGAAAGCAATTGAAAGATAGATAATAAAACATTTAATCACGCAGCAGTAGCCGCAGTAGCACTCATAAATAGTAATGAGCTATGTTGCCAGCTATAAATTCGTCAACACTGCTTCACTGCTTTACGACACACGATGTGAGAACGCGTCTTGTTAATCGTTAAAAGTAGACGCGTTGGTTGAAATGTGTTTAACACTTTACAAGTAATCGTTTTTTAAATCTAAATGTTCCGATAGCATTGCCTGATTGCAGGGTTACAGGGTGCAATGACGTGACAAAATTATTTATACCACAAAGGTCGTCTATGAGCGTGTCGGGCTTCTAAATAAGGAGTGCTTTTTCTGAAAGTCATACACCCTAAATCCCTAATTAGTATTTATGATGTCAAAATCTACGGAATTTATGCATTATGAATAGGTTGTGTGATATTCAACAAAAATAGCACTTCTGATATCACCTCCATTCCTATGGAGATTGGATCCTCACTCTACCTACTCTCTCAAATGGAGCATCTATTTTGTCAACAACTATTTTGTAGGTACCGAACACTAAAACAAAATTCGTTTCATTCTTCTTCTTATCTTGTGGGCAGCACGTCCTTGTGTAAAATTTTTCAAACCGCCTTACGGCATCTGACTTGGTTTTTCAATGTGGTTTCAATAATTCATATTGATTCTTTCATAATATTTTCAATGAGCGCAATCATCATCCTCTCCATTATTACTATCACCTTTCCCTGTCTTGTGCCAGTCGCTTTCATGTCTTACCAGACGTCTTCATAATATCATCAGCCCACCTGACTGCTGGACGATCCAGTTGTCCAATTTAGGTCTATGATAGAAAACAAGACAAACAAAAAATATCTTTAACGTCACGAATTCATACCGAGCTTCAATAAACTTTAAGCCGTAGAACAAAAGTGGTCCGTTCTAGAGCACTGCAGAATCGTTATCTGCAGTGCTCTAGAAGCCCGACGCTCCTAGACACCCTGTAGAAATTGATTCGTGTTCATAGATGACATAATAGCAGTGAAGGTGTGGCGACACCGACAGCCGCGTCTGCTCGTCGGAACATCGGCGTCTATATACGGAGCTTCCGGGATCGCCGACCTGCCAGACTGCGCCGGTGCCGGTGTGCAGGAACTCTGAGAACCCTTGTACTTGTCACATGTAGCCGAGGCGCTTGTGCCCGATTAACTACGTACATCATACAGGCCATAATCCCTTTCGGTTCAGGTACAACTATGCCTGTCTGATGTGGTAATAGGTGGCTAGCCTATCCTCCACAAAAACACTACATGAGAAATCGACTTAGTCGCCTCTTTGGATAATCACGGGAAGAAATAGGTTGGTCACACGGGAAACAATTGCACTTATGAATCACGATTCAGTTTTCTCTTTTTACCAACACTTGTAGGGCTAGCATGCCAAGCACGACAAAGCGACAAAACGAGAAATCCGACATGCACACTCGCTTTCGCGAACGCAAAAAAACAAAGAGAGTAAGGGCTCTTACAGACGAGCGACACTTTGCTGTCGCGGTGGGTCGCAGAGCTCGTACATTTTACGGTCGCGCGACCCCAAAGTGTCGCACGTCTGTGACTGTGAGATCGCTTACGTCTCGATTTTTGACGTTTGGGGTGGCATGCTAGGCAATCTGCCTTCTAGATGAACGCAAAGGCAAATAGTAAATAAAGAGAAGAATTATATCATGATTTTATAAGTGCAATTGATCTATAGTTGCCATTACCCAGGGAAACTACTTTCTTATGAGATTCTAACTGCAGGTAACCCGCAAAAACCGCGAAGAATGTCCGAGTCCATGAGATTTCTGAAAGCACTATAACTGTACTGTGCAGTGTGTACTGTGTTCTGTACTGTGATCATTTCAACCCCGTGTTAGTTACTAACTGAAGATCCGCATCAAACTAACTTTATTGCCCTCTATAAAACAATTTTCCGTCAATAAACGTAACTAATTAATTAAAACAGTAAATAAAACTGTTTTGAATAGTTGAATGTGAACGAGTGACCCAACTAATCGGTTACTCTATCATGCTCGATTGCCATGTTTCCAAACAGTTCGCGTTCCATCGCTCCGTCACTAATGCGAATATAATCTATAATTGATACAAAGATAGCGATGTGTGTTGTAGATACAGCGCAGATCGTTCAGATATCGCTGAAAGGTGCAGGTTATCTTATCAGGGGAACATTTGGTCCGTGGCCGATTGCAAAACAACCATCGTGTTGTTCATACTAAATCGTTTGGATTGCAGAACTTAGTGTGTTTTAAGTTTTAACTACAGAGTTATACAGGGTCCTTCTTAATATGCTGACACTTTTTTAAGGGGATGATCAGACCATCAAACTGAACAACTTTCTCTACGAGACCAACAACGAAATCGCGAAAAAAAAAATCAGCTGTCCCATATATTTGGCTCGAGTAAGTTTGCAGCTTGGAGGAGCAGATATTTTTTTCGCGATTTCGATGTTGGTCTCATAGAGAAAAATGTTCAGTCTGACGGTCTGATCATCCCCTTTAAAAAGTGTCAGCATATTAAGAAGGGCCCTATATAATATTGTTATAACAAAATTTTGCTTATGGAAGTAGGTCAGGTCACGTTTATTGCCGTATTTACTTTTCCTCGAACGTACCTAATAGTAATAAAAGAACTCCGCAATCTCGTAACCTTGAATTAGCTTGTCCTTCAAAGGAGTCAAGAGCGCTGAACATTGTCCTTCTTCCCTCTCTTTCCGTCACTAGCGTCTCATTACGGTCCCTTTCACGCCTAAAAGCCAGAATCTCAAGGCCACGCCTACGTAGTATAAGAGATAAGTGTACTTTTTGCAACCATCAGCAGCAAGGCTGATTCAGTGTTTATAGGGCGTAGAGCGTCTCTGTGATGGGGATGGACCAGGTCTGCCAGCATAACTGCAGTCGGTTTAGGAGTTACTGATGAGTGATGATTAAAGGTCTGTTAAAAATTAACGATCAACTGCACGGCTGATCGTATGATATTATTGTAGTATGCACTGTGTAGAAGATACAGCCAGTCAAAGTTCCGACATTTGAACGGCTGTATCTCCTAAACCGACTGATGAACCATGTCAGTTTTTATACTGTTCACATAGCTACAGTGCCTACTACAAAAATAACATACGATCAGCCTTGCAGCTGATCATTAATTTTTACAGACCTATAATCATCAGTAACTCCTAAACCGACTGCAGTTATGCAGGCAGACCTGGTCCATCCCCATCACAGAAAAGCTCTACACCCCATAAACACTGAATCAGCCTTGCTGCTGATGGTTGCAAAAAGTACACTTATCTCTCGGAATAACAGGCCGGTCGTGGTCCCGCGGGAACATTGGCGTTTGGAGTTTGGACTCGCAGTTTATAGAGTACAATTAACTTTTTATAACGCAAGTGTTATCACTGTGAACTGTAGCTCTATTACCTGGGTCCTTAAGGTCAAATCATCACGGCACAGTACCCGTAGGTAGTAACTAGCTACTGTAGGAACGTTTCACGGCTCGTTAGCCTTTCGTGCGAGCACCTTTGCAAGTAATATATTGGACAACAAACGTCAATCGAGCGAGAAGTCTGCGCCTTGATTGATTGCTGTTGGTCACGGAGACGTCTGGAACAGCTGCGGGCTTCTCATATTTATAATACTCATTACAGTTTACAGTGAATCCAATTGCAACAGTTGCAATACTTGTATACAAATACAAGTAAAGACATGAACAAACTAAACTTGCGACCGTAATCTTTTCCAGGGTGGTCAGAAGCTTTCTTGTGTAAATCTTGCAGTTGTATTAACGCATTTTAGCTTAACCTTGAAGATATAGTGGCGGGCGGCGTATCAAATGGTGGTAGGAGACAAAATTACCGCAGAGCTCCCTTTTTGACAAAAGTTATGCCAATCAAATATAATGCTCTCAATTCTTAGAATGTCCAACGTTGAACATGGGCATTATGTAACTAATAACAACGTATCATAGAAAACCGCCAAAAATGGCTTCGTTTTTGCTTACTGTCATAAAAGTTTATCTTATCTCCATCTTGGAGAAACATTGTGTCATGTCATGTGATACATAAACCCATTAGGGGTTGTCAAAGGTTTGTTACAACTGCATATTTAAGCAAATTGTGAACTTCAAGGGGTCATTGTACCCATGATACTGATCAACTTTCCCTAATAGTCCGAGATCCGACCGTAAAATTATGCACCTATTCCTTAGGCGAACGAAATGTAATTCTAGTGTATGTTTATACAGGGGTTAATTCAACGCCACCATGCTGCCTAAAAAAATCTTGCCGCAAGTGCCTTTTCCATTATAATTTTTGGTATATCTTTTTCCACGTGTTTGTTAGGGAAGTGAATGAGGTGCCATCAGAAGGAGACTGGTCTAAAGTACTTTAAAAACTAGGGTTGCCACCTCTCAATCTGCCGCAACTATAGGGTTGCCAGGTCCAAATATGTCATTTTTGAATCTGGCAACCCTAGTCTTGCGGCAGATTGAGAGGTGGCAACCCTAGTTTTTAATAAACATACACTAGAATTACATTTTGTTCGCCTAAGGAATAGGTGCATAATTTTACGGTCGGATCTCCGTCTATAAAAAACATATAGGAAACTCGCAAAAAAAAATTTGGACTTTCCATACTAAGTGCCATCAGCTGATCGAAAGTTTTGATGAAAAGTAAAAAAAAAATTTTGCATTTCCTATAGGCTTCTTAGGGTTGAGGAAGGGAAAGTTGTGCAGTGTCATGGGTACAATCCCCCCTAAAATAATGCAACTGTTTATCCTAACACCCTGTATTTATCAGATTATCTCGAACAAAGACAAATCCATAACCCGATTCATAGAGTTCACGCCGCGCTGCTGTTGTCTACAATTAGCAGTTTAGCAACAATCCACCAAACAGTACTCCGTTATAGCGTAGACTTAAAATAGAACTCTTTATAAGCCCTACAATTCATGCAGTCATTCATAATGAACTGAGCGATGATTGCTAAACGAACTGTCTTCAATTGGTCCGTGCATTACATTGTGTTTGTGTACAAACAAGTCGATGCACAGGGCTACAATGTTGGCTCAACATAATCTTATCCACTATATTGCGTACCTACATTAGCAATATTCTTTATTTTTTTTATATGGCGGCTTTTAATTTTAACCATAGGTTATGTCAGCCATTAGCAATATAATATCTGTTTTTAACCGACTTCAAAAAAAGGAGGAGGTTTCTCAATTCGACCGTATATATATATATATATTTTTTTTTATGTGTGTTCGCGGATAACTTCGTCGTTTATGAACCGATTTCGATGATTCTTTTTTTGTTGGAAAGGAGATATCCCAAGAGAGGTCCCATGATAAGGAAACCAGGATCTGATGATAGATCCCAGAGATATCGAGGGGAACCTTCGAAAATCGTAGTGCCGACTAGTGCGTTTGTTAATTTAAAGCACTACTATTAAATCGAACTAATGAATTTACCACTGAAAATTGTGAAATAAACAAAATTTTAACAAAAAAAATTAAAACCGCCTTCAAAAAACTAAAAAGTTAAAAAATAATATTGCAGCCGATAACTTTTTCGTTCGTATCATAAGAACATTAATTTATTAATTTATTAATTTATTTATAATATTAAAATGCAAGGCCTGTCGCGAATCGTACCGGCTTGACAGCGACTTCAATAAAACAAATTAATGTTCTTATGATGCGAACGAAAAAGTTATCGGCTGCAATATTATTTTTTAACTTTTTAGTTTTTTGAAGGCGGTTTTAATTTTTTATATCTGAATAAACTTGGTTAAAATACAACCCGGGCGAATTAACTAGGCACCTGGCTTGCACGTGGCTCGGAATTCGACACCCCTCCTGCTACCCCCCGCAGAACCCACCGGCGCTGTGCGAGGCCAGTAGCATAGCATCTCAGTTACCGTTGCCGGTGACCCTCCGCTTTAGCATTTTCGAGTTATTCTTTCCGAGTTGTTAGAGTCTTTTATTCCGAGCCAAGTGCGAGCCAGGTGCCAAGTTAATTCGCCCGGGTTGTACACTGTTTTTCATTCATGTCATATTTTTGCGTTTTGTTCCGACTTATAGAGTCGACCACCTTATTTCTCAGCAAGGCTTCAGACCACCCGGTAGGGATTATAATCGTGAGCTTAGTTATAGAATCCTTCTTAATATGGTGACGGTTTTTTAAGGGGATGATCAGACCATGGAACTGAACAACATTTTCTATGGGACAAACATCTAAATCGCGAAAGAAAAATCTTCTCTCATTTGGGTTGAGTAGGATTGCAGTTTTGTATGGAACAGCAGATATTTTTTTCGCGTTTTTGACTTTAGTCCTATAGAGAAAGTTTTTCAGTTAGATCAATGACGTAGTTTGATGGTCTGATCATCCCCTTAAAAATGTAGATTATATTGGTTTAGATTTATTCAGGATTCGGATACGAAAGCCTCGGCAAGTGATCAAGTCAAGGTAACGTTGCAAAACGTTTTAAAACGGTCCGAGGTACAAATGAAGCGGATATACAAAGGTCGCTTTTAGCAGACTCACCGAGATAAGATAATTTGCGCCTTCTGCAATAAATGTTTATGCATACAATCTTAAGGGGCGTCCGCCCGGTTTTGAGTAACTTTGTAACCATTTTATACATTAACTATGGCACTTTTTAAACAGAAAACAAAACTGAACAATCTACAGGATATGAGAAGTGATGTGGTTTTTCTCGAAATCTATTTTAATTAATAAAACTGAAGAAAAATGACTCCAAAGTCACCTCTTTTTTTCCAGTTGTAACCGTTTTACTCTTATATTGTTGATCAGAAGAATATGAAAATTTACAATATTCTTCACAATACAATATAAAATGATGTGGTTTTCTTATTTTTTGAAAATTCATGTAAAATCATACAGGTTTTCGAAGAAAACGGAAAATTCTGACCGGAGCCGCGCAATTGAAGCAGGATGGCTAATTGCAAAAGTTGGCTTATAAGAAAGAGAGCCTTGCAGATGGGAGGCCTTGCCTTAAGAGCGAATTTTTAACGTGACCTGTTCAATGTCGCGTCGAGCCAGATACAATCTTCGAGATAGGATCGCTGGTCTGTCTATGCGGGATGATGGTTCAAGAAACATAAATATCTTGTATGTTTGTCATGGTAGGCAATTCTTTGTGACTGTGATGTCTTGGCGGCTAAACGCATGAGCCTCCTCGGGGATGGATACCCAAAACCGGGAGATCTTAGGTTTCTTCCCCTCTATGGTATTGCCTCCTTCATTAACCATGTATTTGAAGGGTGAAGAAAGCAAAAGGTATTGGGGCTAACACAAAAGATCCCACTGGGTCGAAGTGTTGCTGGCTTGCCAGCCCCCACAACAAGATAAGATAAGATAAGATGGTAGACAATTAATCCTCTTAGATGGAAATCGCGCTACGGGCACCGTTTGGACATGGATATGGACAGGATATAAAATAATGCAATAAAAAAAAGAGTAGAGCCAAATCTCACGACATATCACCTAAGGGGAGAGGAGGTCGAAAATCGCCAAAATCACCTCACGTAATAATTTTTGTGCAATTTATTATGATTTATTATGAACTGCCTCCGTGGTCTAATGGTTAAGAGCTTTGGCTCTCGACACGGAGGTCGTGGGTTCGATTCCCACGGGGGACACCTAGTGATATGTCACTTTGTGCGTTTTTCCCCAGTTGGTTAGGACATTGCAGGCTGAATCACCTGATTGTCTGAAAATAAAAATGATTCCGTGCCATCCGTCGAAAAATCATTTAAGCGAAACGCGCGTGTGATAGCTTATATTACTGCCAGATGCGAGAGAAAGAGATGGGGCGGCGCGCGCGCCTGGAACGAATCAAGCGAAAAAACAAACTTTATTTAATTGTGATTGTACTATTTATGTATGTTCAATTCTGCTCTAATCAAAACTTAGATAATAGCAATCTCTTTTTTTAAATCAAGTCTCATGTTTCTATTATTCACAGTTTAGCAGTTACAAGCGTTTATAGACAAAAACGGAGGCTACTTTGGCTTGTTTTTCTATCGAGAAAATTTGTCTTAATCGTGTTTTGGCTCTAATCAAAACTTCAATTATATGTTCAATTTACACATATCCGCAAATCATACTCCTACTGTTAGTACTTCATGATATATGGAGCTTTGAAAAATCCTATTTTTTTTTTACATAGCCCCTTAAGCTGTTGGTCCCGGCTACTATCTCTGGTGGTAGTATTAGTCGTTACATAAAAACCACGTCAGAGGCCGTAAGGCTGTCTGAAAAAACTCTGACACCAGGGCTCTGCCCACACGATAAGAAAGAAGAAGAAGATTATGATTATCATTGTTTTCTTTGACAACATTTTAATGACGGGTAAAGGTAACAAGATTGAAAGATTAGGAACCGCTGAAAGCATCTCCACGGCTCATTGGAGCGCGTTCAACACAACACAAGCGCCTTGTCTCGAACCGGTACGAATGTAAAATTTACGTAAACCCCCGTGTGTCGGTGTGCACGTGCAGTGGAACCAGTGCCAGTGGACCCACTCGCTCGCCTTCACCCACTTGTAGCTACTCTCTGCTCTGACTCATCAATACATCATCAATCGTTAGTCGTAACCATTCTAGTTTTAGAAAGGAAAAGTCGTAAGACTCGTATGTGAGTGCAACTCGTTTTTCTCATTAATTATTCTGTAGAACTAGTTGGTGCATCACGTGGAGATTAGTCTGTCGATGGAATAGATTCGTTCCATGGTTATGTATGTATCAGTCTTCAGATTCTCACTGCACGGAGAATGCAGAAAGGCAGGCACATTTAAAAAATAAATCTTGTGGCAGGGTTTTAACTGAGCTCTGGAGTGCGATTTTTGAATCTCATTCGGTGAGTTCAGCATTTGAAAATATCAAAATTACTGTGGAGATATGCATATTTCTACTGCTGATTTGACTTTCAAAAATCATACTTCAGGAGTGCGATTTTTGAAAGTCAAATCAGCAGTAGAAAGATGCATGTCTCCATATATAATTTTGTCATTTTCAACTGTTGAACTCAGCGAATGAGATTCAAAAATAGCACTCCAGAATTGCGATTTTTGAAAATCATACGAGCGACTTGACAGTAGAAAATGTCAAAATTACTATGGAGATTAAGCATCTTTCTACTGCCAAGTCGCTCGTATGATTTTCAAAAATCGCACTTCAGTTGGTTCAGGGAAACTAGTTGACAGGTATATTCAATCCAAAAATTATTATGCCAAAGAGAGTCTAACACCTATCATAGTCTTCAATCCACCAAAGCTAAACAGAAAGGCTTTGAATTGATTACAGTTTGGTCACGAAACGCGTCGTGGATTTTTGACTATACATCCTTTAAGACGTGGCATTATTATTATTTTATTCATTATTTTAAACATTTTGCTTTTGTTTTTGTAATTTTTCATTTTGTATTAATTACTACTGATAGTCAACCGTAAATCCTGACTCGGTCTAAATAATGGCTGCAGAGAAAAAGATGGCTGAATTATATGAAAGATGATATTCCGAGATAAGTGGACTTTTTGCAACCATCAGCAGCAAGGCTGATTAAGTGTTTATGGGGTGTAGAGTATATCTCTGATGGGGATGGACCAGGTCTGCCTGCATAACTCCAGTCGGTTTAGGGGTTACTGATGATTAAAGGTCTGTAAAAAATTAACGATCAGCTGCAAGGCTGATCGTATGTTATTGTTGTGTATGCACTGTAGCAATGTGCACAGTACAAAAACTGACATGGTTCAATTCAATTAAATTCAATTCAATTATACTTCATCAGTCGGTTTAGGACATACAGCCGTTCAAAGGTCGGAACTTTGACTGGCTGTATCTCCTAAACCGACTAACAGAACTTGTTAGTTTTTGTACCGTTCACATAGCTACAGTGCATACTACAACAATATAATAGGATCAGCTTTGCAGCTAATCGTTAATTTTTTACAGACCTTTCAGTTACTCCTACTGGAGTTATGCAGGCAGACCTGGTCCATCCCCATCACAGAGATGCTCTACACCCCATAAACACTGAATCAGCCTTGCTGCTGATTGATGGTTGCAAAAAGTACACTTATCTCTTATACTATGATTAGGATAGAGATGCATTGAAGAGATTAATGTAAAGAGATGAAATATTGTATCTGTGCCGAGCAAAAATAATGACGCGAGGAATGGTATGGTAGATCAATTCTCCGTCCATACGAGTACAATTAACAGCTCGTCTAATATCCTAAACTTGCAATAATATTCGTGTGTTGTTTACACAGTAGCTACAAACAGTTTTTTTTTTTTTTTTGTTCGATAGGTAAACATTTGACCCCAATCTCACCTGATGTTGAGTGATGATGAGGCCGAAGATGTAGCATGCTTACCTAGAAAGATGCCTATTCACTCTTGCCTTGAAGAGGCCCAGGTTGTATTGCTCAGGGAACAGGTCCGCAGGCAGTGCGTTCCACTCCTTAGCCGTGCGCATTATAAAAGAAGAAGCAAACTTCTTCGTGCGAATTGCTGGTAGGTCAACGACATAAGGGTGGAAACCCAGCCTGCGTCTCGTCCCCCGCAGATGAAAGGGAGACGGAGGTATTAAATCGTGTAATTCTCTCTCCTACTCCAGTATAACTAGCCGAAGCATCAGTACTGGCAGAGCGATCCCGGCAAATGTAAAGTGTTGCCAATTCCCAGCCAGTCTGAATCGCCAAATATGTCGGTCCAAGTAGCCTAGACTAGAGTCACCTAATTTTTTTCCCGTGTATTATAGCCTACATTCCGCAAATTGGCCAAGTAAAATGCTGATTGTTCGCTTCATTTGCTATATTTGCAGGTCGTATCTTTTTTTTACACTGTAATCTAAACTATTATAAAACTGTAAGAGAAGTGTGTCTGTACATTGAAGATATTTACAAAAAAAAATTTTGACCTGGTTTTTACGTGTCCTTGATTCCAAATCACCAATTTTTGGATTTTTTGTCTGTCTGTTTGTTTGTTTGTTTGTTTGTTTGTTTGGGTGTTTGTTTGTTCGAGTATCACGCAAAAACTACTGAACCGATTTTGATGAAACTTTTTTTGTTTGATAGCTTATCATCTGACTTAAAATCTGGTATATAATTTATGCGGACGAAGTCGCGGGTAAAAGCTCGTATCTACTAAAACTACTTAAAAATAGCTCTACCACTACATAACATCATAATAAATGGTACACGGTGTTTTATTTATGGTGTACAGATTTTATAGCGTGTGTTCAAAAAATCTTATCATTTCAGATTTTTCTTAATATAGCCTAAAATCGCCTGTTTTAAATTTTGAGGATAGCCTAAAACGGGCGATCGGTCGCCAATGGAATTTTTTGGACGCGGATAGACCCCCTGATGTTGCCTAAACGGCGATAAATCGCCTTACTTGGCAGCACTGAGTGTAACAAATAGAGACCGGAGCTGGAGCTGGAGGCGCGGCCAACAACAGTAATCTCATTCCGTAATGGTCTGGCCATTACATTCGCACCACGCGCCGCGCCGCGCCGCCGCTGTACTATCATTATTGAACCTAGCGCTCTCGTTGCCTTTTATTATAGTTGTTCTATACCTACAGAGAGACCTTGCTTAAGGGAAGGTTCTTATAAACACGTTGTGTTGTTGATATTGATCTGTATCAGAGAGCGTCCGTGCGATGGGCAGAAGTAAGGACACACAATTATGGTCCGGATTTGAATGTATCGATTTAAGGTGGTTTCAGTCCATACAAACGTTTGACGCACAATACGCGTAGACGGAATTAATAAAAGTAATATTTTATATATGGAAAAATAGCTGAGAAAATCTAGATGTCGCGTATCAAATAACATTTGCAATTTATAATATAATTACGAAGATATAAAGCTTTGAAAATTTTGTATGAAGAATTTCAAAGCTTTATATCTTCGTAATTATATTATAAATTGCAAATGTTATTTGATACGCGATATCTAGATTTTTTTAACAATTTTTCCATGTATACAAAGTCACTTATATTCATACCGTCTACGCGTATTGTGCGTCAAAGTTTTGTATAAAATTGACCCCTCTGCAACCACCTTAAGTTGATATGTTTGATTGATCTAACTTATAATATGTAATACCATCTGCTCTGAAATGATGATGGAAACAGCATGAGGAAACCTGCATACGCAGAAGAAGAAATTCTGTTGCGTACCTATGTGAAGACTACAAATGCGCATTGGGCACTCGTGATCAACTATTTACCGCCCTTGAGGGTAGGCCTGTGCCCTGCAGTCGGTCTTATAAAGGCTGATGATAATTGTGAAAATGTTCAAAATAATGATTACATTTCAAAGTAATCCTGTCCGAAATTGTGTTCAGAGACTTTACGAGAACACATGACTATGTTTTCCTTTTCACTGTTTTCCTCACTTCTCGAAAATATTAGGTAGCTAAGGGAGGTTGTAAATCTCGAATGCTGGACCTATACAGGATGTAAGGAAAAGTATCATTAACCTTTAAACCACATACTCTACCTATCACATTGAACAACTTTTATTATGGGAGAAAACCTGTCAGAACAAAATAGTTATAAAAGTTGCTCAGTTTGATGGGTTAGAGTATGTGGTTTAAAGGAAAGTTTAATGATCCTTTTCCTTAGACCCTGTATACACAAATTGTAGATTCAATATTGCAAGCATATCGAAATGTGGACCATGAGTCCGTATAGTTCGGAAAAAAAAGGTTGCGAAAAAGTTGCGAATAGAAATATTGTTATAGAGCTATTTCAAGGTACAAAGACACAATAACAGCAGATTGGACATGCTCTTGTTTTAAGAAAGTACTAATGGTACAATGAAGGTCACTCGCTTTCAGTTGCCACAGCTGGCTGCGACTACCTACTTTAAAACGTATTATCTTATTTTAAAAATTGTATTTTGTTCGGGCCAACAAGTAAGGTTTGATTTTTACTATTTGCAGCTTAAAAAAATAATAAGTCTAGAGAGATACTTCTTGTTTTCTCTATTGAAATATCATCATCATCATCTCGTATCTACCCACAGTAAGGCAACTCATTTTGCCATCCTTCTCGGTCCTGTGCCAGTCGCATCCAGGTCTGACCAATACTTAAAGAAATGCTTACTAAAACAAATTAGGGCATCAATGAATAGATAAGTAGGTATATGTCCGACAACACAAGTCTATGGATATTGTAAACTTATCACTTCTGTTACGGTGCGCGGTGCTCATAACTTGTCGAGAGTTTTAGATATAAACTCAAGCATCATCAGATCATTCGGAACCCGATCCTATCACTTGCAAGGAATTCCCACTTCGAGTGCACTCGAAGTTGCAAGTCTTGCAAGTGATAGTATCGGGTGGAGGAAGGCTTTAGCAGACAGACGTACAACCCACGATGAAGTTAGATTCGAATCTCTGGCCGTAATGCGAGCCAAACGACACAGGAGTGAACCTGCACCCACCGATACACAGCAATCGCAAATGCGACATACCTTGTCGCTCCTGAATTGGCTTATACAGCCACGACATTGGAGAGGCTGTTTGCAACATTCCGTGACTTAAGCGTGAAACATACAGAAGAGGCGTAAGGCGAAGGCGCGGGACAGATGCGGCGCAGACATCCGTGCCGCGTCGCTTGAGTATAATTCACGTTTCACGACGCGTCGCTTTCATACATTTCGTATGAAAAAGTTTTGAAGCGGCACCAGGTGGCACGATGTCTGCGCCGCGTCTGTCCCGAACCTTCTCCTTTCACGCCTGGAATAAGGGCCATGATGATGTGCTGTGACGTTTCATGCAAGACAGAGATCCGTTAGAGATCTCGAAGGCGTCAGTAACGCGAGCTGTCACACGATCTGGAGCAGGCTCGCGGCACCCGACACCGCTCCGTTCGGCTCCGTCAGCTGACGCGCTTCACTTGTCACTGACATACCTTCATCAGAAGGCTAGCTGGGAACCTCACAAGCGCTCTACTTTACATCGACGTGTCTGAGTTTCTTCTCCACTTATTACTAAATAGCTTTAGAAGTCGTGATGGAAGAAAAAAGATCGAGAATCGCCTGTTACGAAATTTGGCCGTAGCGCTTCTTTTACGACGCGCGGCGCCTATCATAGTTGAGAAGCATAGAATGCGCCTATCATAGTCGAGTACCGAATCGTCGTAAAACGAAGTATTCTATTCCGTTTGTAAGTAGTCACCGTAAAACGAGACTAGATTCAGAAACGTTGACAGACAATTTCTAATCTTAAGGCAGGTTTATACGATGACAATTTTGCGGTGCGAATTCAAAAAAAGCACGACGAAAACGATAGCGTGCCTTGCTTTTTTTCGTGCGAAAAAATTGGCGTCGCAAAATTGCCATCGTCTAAACCTGCCTTTATCTGTGTGAATGGTTCGATATGAAAACCACCTCACTATCCACGGCTGCAGTCTCCAGGGTCCGAAATAGCCCTAATGATAAAATAGTAATGAATAAAGATAATAGACAGGGTTTCGACTCCATTTATTTTGTCCTAGCTCTACCATGTTAGAGCTGCTAAAGATTATACCTATACCTATGTTTATACAGACACCACATCCCTATTCCTATTCAAGTTAGCCATTATCTTTGCTACAACTACCGGCTAGCTTTGTGTATTGTTGTGGGCGAAGCAAGCCACCTGTCACCCGACACATAATTCTACCATCAAGCCCTAAACATGTTGAAAGCATACCTCGCTACAACTGCACACTGTGTTTATGCTAAACAATGCAGCGCACTGGCAGTAAACGCCTTGTGCTCGCTATAAACAATATCAGGCAGGTTGCAGACAGAACACATTTGCATTAATTACCAAAGCGACCCACTTTGAAGTCGCTAGGTACGTACATACTGATACCATCCATAAAACTTATCTGTGTTACTTGAAATATATTATACTGTCTTTGGATGATAACAAAAACTTATTTGTAAACTAGGAATTAGAGGAGCTAGGAATAATAGTCATGTATTTGTCATCTTACCTGCCCTGATCCCATTATGTGTACTCTGAGTAATATGTCAGCTTCCATTCCTTGAGAAAACACTCTCTCCATCTCACACATATCATCTTACACACAATCCGTCCATCTTCTCTTTGGAATTTATCTGCAAACTAGTGGCCCGTCCCGGCTTCGAACGGGTGGACATCTAATCTTTTCTAGCAATAAATATTCAATTCAATAAATAGCTTTCTAATGGTGTCTAGGGGAGTTTGCAACTGTTTTTCAAACTG
Source organism: Agonopterix subpropinquella (assembly GCA_922987775.1). Lineage (NCBI taxonomy): Eukaryota > Metazoa > Arthropoda > Insecta > Lepidoptera > Depressariidae > Agonopterix > Agonopterix subpropinquella. The sequence continues at coordinate 251,323 of OV277713.1, forward strand.
AGACGTACGCTATCATAGCCTGCGCGCAGGAGAATATATATAGGAAGGTAACCAACAAGACTATATATATTCTTAGCGACAGCCAAGCAGCTCTCAAAGCCTTGAACTCCTATTATGTGAGCTCCAGGCTAATCCTAAACGGAGTAAAGACCCTCAACAAGCTTGGTCTACACAATACCGTGAGATTAGTCTGGGTCCCGGGGCATACCGGTGTTCGGGGTAATGAGAATGCTGACGAGCTGGCAAGGGCTGGGTCAGAACGAAAGATGGTTGGCCCAGAACCAAGTGTGGGAATCCCGGCATGCAACATAAGAATGGCCATTAGGGATTGGGCTGATAAAACACACAAGCTGGAGTGGTCTAGCCTTACAGGTCTACAGCACTCCAAGAAATTTATCAGCAATGCGACAACTCGTGTCTCAAAGTTCATACTGAACAACAGCAGGAGCAAGGCTCGTGCCATCGTCGGAGCCCTCACTGGGCACTACGCCACAGGCACGATGATGCACAAGATGAAACTCACCCTGGATCCCAGCTGCCGAGCGTGCGGAGAGGATGAGGAGACCATGGAGCACATTCTCTGTGACTGTGATGTCTTGGCGGCAAAACGCATGTGCCTCCTCGGTGATGGATATCCAAAACCGGGAGATCTTAGGCTTCTTCCCCTCAATGGTATTGCCTCCTTCATTGACCATGTATTTGAAGGGTGAAGAAAGTAAAAAGTATTGGGGCTAACACAAAAGATCCCACTGGGTCGAAGTGTTGCTGGCTTGCCAGCCCCCACAACAAGATAAGATAAGATAAGAATGGTGAAAGAATTTTTGAAATCGGCACAGTAGTTTTCGAGTTTATTCGTTACAAACATACACACAAAAATAATAAAATAAAATAAAAATATTTCCTCTTTATAATATTATAGTGTAGATACAGTCATCCACAACAATGATTCTACCATGATCTCTACCATTCTGAAATCTCCCAACACAGGAAGCTAGGATTTATTTGAACAGAAATCAATTATTTTAAAATAGCTTTTATATTGTACTAACTGTTGCCTGCGACGTTGCTCGTGTGGTGTTTGGATAGACCCTTGGGTAGATTTTCGAAAAATCCTTTCTTTGTCCATCATTTATTCCAAGTTTCATGTTTCTATCTTCAGTGGTTTAGGCTATGCATTGTATGTCAGTCAGTCAGTCACAGAGCTGTTTTATAAGTATAGAAGATTTAAAGTTTTTTATATTTTAAAACTGAGTAGATATTAGTAATTTAAAACTCTTAAAAGTGAACAGTAGGTATAAGACAGAGAACATTAAAAATATCAAATTATAATGTTGCATCATTTATTTGATAAAGGCATTAAAATTGTAAGTTCTCAGTAAACTATGTAATGTGCAAATTGATAAGATACGGCTTGCATACACTTTGCCAAGACACTGTTTAACAGGAAGCCTTATTTGGAATTTTTAAAATTTTTTGCAGAAAAATATCTACTTCTGGTGAAATTCTTTATATACTATTCATTCCCAATGTATTCTGAAGATATATTACAACAACCTGTATGTACTCGTACATACAAAACTTGTTGTTATGGAAACCCAAAAGGGAATACATAAGCATAGGCATAATAAGGGAATACATTCCAATGTTATTCAAAATATTGGTAGTATAATGGGCAAAGTTTTTATTGCATTGGATCAAATCTGAATCCTGGCTTATTAGGTTTTCAATTCTATTAGGCGGCCGACACATTCAATAGTGAACCTTATGGATAAAGTTTTAAATATTATGTCAGTATGGTCGATAAAACATACTATACCTAATAAAGGGTTAAGGAATTGATAAAGAAAAGGACATGATTAAAAAGCACTAGCTATACTATCGTAATAGTCTGCTGGAATAGCTTACTTTTCATAGTCTTGCCTAACAACCAATACTGTGATTATTATTTGTGGTTGGGCTATTGCAAGCAAGGGTCATTGTAACACTGAGACCAGCGCTGGTCCTTTTGTGTTCGCCCCAAGCTCACCCATATTTACGCATACCTCCGAACTTATGGTATTTTCTTTTCATTCTCGGGAATGCACGTTTCCTCACGATGTTTTCCGTCACCGCCGAGCTAGTAAATGATAAATACAACCGTACATAAATTCCAAAGAACTTAGTAGTACAGGCCAGGAATCGAACCACGGCATCAGTATTGAGGCGCCAGCTCTCTTCTGTATAGGCTATCATCGCTCAACCAATACTGTTGTAGTAGTTGCTAGGTCATCTGTAGTCCTCTACAGTTTTAGATAGAGCCGCAACTCAGTTCATGATGAATGAATGCAATCAGGTGTTAGCGACATTGAATGAACAATGATTCCTTTGATAACTCATTAACATGATAAGTTCATCAACGGCCTTGTAATGAAACCCGTCTCAATGTTATAATTGTCTCTCTCCATTCATGATCTGCGACTTATTGTAGAGTATTGAATGATATTTAAAACTGATGTAAATGTAGAGCGTTGTAGAAGATCATGTTATCTGCTTAATTGTTATAAGAATTACTTTATTCAATCAAATCAAATCAACCCACGGCTGGGCATAGGCCTTGTTTTTATTGACTTATTGTGCCACTACCACAGGGCCACATGATGCGATCCAAGAAAGAAAAATGGACGAGGGAAGTAACGGAATGGTATCCCAGAGATGGCATACGCAGTAGAGGCAGACCGGTACGACGGTGGGAGGATGATTTCCCAAAGGGTTGGAGAGTCAGTTCAAAGGAAAGAACAGAGTGGAGAATGATGGAGGAGGCCTATGTCTTAGGACAACCCGACTAAAAGTAGGATTAAGAATTATGTTAAGTAAAGTGTAGAAAAAGGAAATATTGTGTCGGTGAATAAAGGCTATTTTATTTTATTTTATTTATTTTTATTGTGCCACTAAAACATGTCCTGTGCTAATATGATCCATTTCTAACCCTCACAATGTCTGACTAATGCATTAGTTGCCTGCCCACTGACCTCCTTCCTTCCCTTGGCTACCATTCCTGTACTGCCTTGGTCCATCAATTGTACACACGGCGACAGATCAACCTACCCATAGTTGAACTCTATGTTCATGGACATAAGGTCGAACTATGGGTAGGTTGATCTGTCGCCGTGCGTACATAGTGAAAAGGTTCAGTTGGATGGTCTGAAACACTACCTTGTAATCCATTTCAGTTTACACCAGTTTTGTAAGTAGTATTGGTTTAATTAGGTATGAGGGTAAATAATAAGGGTGTTTCAACACCAACATTCCCCTCTCAAGGATATCAATCTGGTTTGAATGAAAAGGTATACAATTTCATAGTACTTTTACAGACCTCCTGGACCTTTACATCAGCGCTATACTATTTCATACCTATTCAGTTCAACAAGATGAAAATGTTTTAGACCGGAATGATGGCGTTCAAACCCATGAACTATGGATTAATGGGAAATTCAAAAGATAACTCAGTAAGTAAGTGCAAAGTATTTTCGCATTATTAGGTAAACCATTGTGTCATTCAAATAAATGGCTTGTAAATGTAAAACCGTGAAGTATTTTTTGTGTCTAGCTCGTGTAGTGTTCAAGGACGGACTGATTAGACGCTCGGCTGTGATATAATCACCTGACAGGCAGCAAGGCTCTACTAATTACTTAGCACATTAGCTAAACACTTCATGGTTACTGTTGGTTACTGAAAATTATAAGCAGCAACAATTTATGATACACATTTATAGTTACAACATTAGTCTTGCAATTTAAGGCTTAGTTTATTGAGTTTCGGATGCATTTTTAATAGAAAACTATTACTATTGTCTTCAATACCATGTTTCGTATAACTGACGTTGTGTTACGATCAGGGGACTTTCCCCTGAAATATATAATGTATAGACTAAAAGCACGATGCAACAGCTGCATATAAAGTCATTCTAATAATAATACTAAGCAATTTTAACCTCTCCGAAGAATAAAAGGACGCATCACGCATGAGAAAAATCGATAACTTCCCCAAAACACCGCGTCCGCCCGACACAGTCCCAATAAGAATTATTACCACTCCATATTATACGATTTCAATCGACGCATAAACTACGTAGTTTTATGTTAAGTTTTCACAGAAATACAAATAAAAATCCGCAGCCGGTACTCACCCATTTTGAAGGTTGGCTCGGTCTTCGTGTCCGCCGAACAAACAAACTATTTACTCCAAGGAACACCTTTGCATTATCACAAATAACACTCAATTACACATAAACACTATTAGTCTTCAACTTAAGCAACTTTAAACTCATGAAACTATGGTAATTACTTAAATAATTGGAAAATTAGTAAAATGTAGCGCTCCCACTATCACAGCAGCTGTCAGAATGAAACAAGGAATATAACTACTCTCTACCGGAATGAAATACGCGTGCGTTCCGAAGTTTGTCGAAGTTCGAATGCGCTCTAGAGTGCGTTCAAATCAAGAGAGACACGACCGACATCGACACGACACGACACTTGCTGGCTCACTGAACCGAAACTGCTGAAGTTCTCTACATTTCGTCATGCTATTAAGTCAATATCTATTCGCCTAGGCCAGGCAGGCCTAGTAAGAATGGGGCACGTAGATACCTACTAGTAAACCCGAGGGGATCTCCCCTTCGAAATAGTAGTCATCGTCAGCACGCGCAGGCGCACGCACGTTACGAGTAGGTGAATTCCCAAAAGGAAAAATAAATTGAATCAAACTGAACAACTTTCTCTAATGGACTAACAACGAAAGGGCGAAAAAATCGGCTGTTCCTTCGCTGTTCCATACAAAACTGCAAACCGCTTGATCCGAACGTATAGGAGAGCTTTTAGTCCCATAGCATAGAAAAGATGACCATCCCTTAAAAATCATCATCGTCAACATAAACCACCCTGAAAGACCCTGTGCTTATAAACAGTAGGTATACTTACTTTATAGCTCTGTGATGCTATGCAATCTAAATATCCAAAGGTTGGAGCGAGCGAGGCGTGCTATACCCATAACTACACTACGTACAAAACACAAAATAGTGCGGTAGAGAGCCTGCATAGACGCGGCTGCCGGCGCGGGCGCAGCGTGCTGTGAGACGAAACAACAACAACATACCGCACCCTCTCGCACGATTCGCAGCGTTCAACTTCTAATAGTTCAAAGTCCAAACAGGGTAACCTGACCTGTCGCCGTGTGTACTTGTGACAGTGCTTGGGTTTGTTTCACTGACGGAGCCAGGAAAATGGACTGCTGTGAGCAGTTCCAGGGTCTCCTTCTCGGAACAGGTGAAATCACCATCAGGCTTTTTGAGAAGACCTAATTGGTACCTCCTGGAGTGCGATTTTTGAATCTCATTCGCTGAGTTCAGCAGTTGAAAATGTCAAAATTACTATGGAGACACGCATCTTTCTACTGCTGATTTGACTTACTAAAATCGCACTCCTGAAGTATGATTTTTGTAAGTCAAATCAGCAGTAGAAAGATGCGTATCTCCCAAGGGCGGATCCAGGATTTCATGTTGGGGGGGGCCCTCGGCCAACTCAGGCCACATATTAAGATATAAAAAAATTAAGTTAGAGACACAGACACGAGACGTCTTGTATACATAGGTACATAGAAAACTAAAACAATCAGCCCCGGATCTACGATCTTTCCGAGGCGGGCCAAAAACATGAGATTGGCGCCGGGCCCGGGCCTCCTCTACAAGAGTGTAGCAATAATTTTTTCTTAGGGAGGCCAGGTCCAGGTTTAGTGGTTGCAATAAAACGTTTAACATAGAGCGAGCGAAGCGAGCTCGAGATTTTACTGCAATATGATTAGGTCGAGTCAGAAATTTGCAATATGATCGAATTCTGCGATAGGTAATTTCAATACAACAAAAAAACCAAGAGCGAGCGAAGCGAGCTCAATATTTCACTGAAATATAATGAGACGACTGCAATACGATCTTAAACCGAGAGCGAGCGAAGGAAGCTCAGATTTAGTCACTGCAATATAATGAGATGACTGCAATGAGATCTAAAACCAAGAGCGAGCGAAGCGAGCTCGAGATTTTGCTGCAATATGATTAGGTCGAGTCAGAAATTCGCAATATGATCGAATTCTGCGATAGGTAATTTCAATACAACAAAAAAACCAAGAGCGAGCGACGCGAGCTCGATATTTCACTGAAATATAATAGGATGACTGCAATAAGATCTAAAAGCAAGAGCGAGCGAAGCGAGCTCGAGATTTCACTGCAATATAATGGGATGACTGCAATAAGATCTAAAAGCAAGAGCGAGCGAAGCGAGCTCGAGATTTCACTGCAATATAATGAGATGACTGCAATACGATCTTAAACCAAGAGCGAGCGAAACAAGCTCGAGATTTCGTCACTGCAATATAATGAGATGTCTGAAATCAGGAGCGAGCGAAGCGAGCACGAGATTTTTTTGTAAAATTCTCAAGTCGATGCAATATTTTTTTTCCATCTTGATTTTGGCGCCCCCTAAACCTGCCGCCCGGGGCGTGTTCCCCGGTTTGCTGTTAAATCTTAAGGATTATATTATGTGTATAATCCTAAAGATTTCTGACCACAGCCTTGTTTTAAGAGGGCTATCGCAGTCCAGTGGCGCCCTCATTACATTTAAAAAGATTTCTCAATAAAGAAAGCCTAAATTAAAAAAGCAATCAACACGAACACTACTAAAGCCTTTAAGCCATTGTTACACAATACTTTTATAGGTTCTAAACATTCCACTTTTAGACAATTGCGAGTAAAAATAAAAGCGGCCGATTTTTTCTTTTTTCAAAATTTGTATGTTTAGACCTTTAAAAAACCTATAAAAGTGTTCTATGAAAATAGCTTGAAGGCTTTTGTAGTGTTCGTGTTGATTACTTTTTAAATTTAGGCTTTATTTATTGAGAAATCTTTTTTAATGTGATGAGGGCGCCACTGAACTGCGATAGCCCTCTTAATTATTGTACCTACACAGGTACAATAATTAAAACAGAAACATAGAGCGAGCGAAGCGAACTTTAATTTTCTTCGCTCTACGAATTGGTTATGGACAGAGCTCAACTGGCTCAATCAATCTATGCCCTAGTAAAGTGCCGTCATTACTCAGCCTCGAAATTCAATGCAATCCGCAGAGGTCCGTGGGGGGGGCCATGGCCCCCTGGCCCCCCCCCCCCCCTGGATCCGCCCTTGGTATCTCCCAAGCTTGAAATTTTTTTCGTATCTCCATAGTAATTTTGACATTTTCAACTGCTGAACTCAGCGAATGAAATTAAAAAATCGCACTCCAGGAGGTATTTTAAGGGGCCCATTCACAGTAGTCCGTCTTGCAATCCTACACCAATTAGTGAATGGTGTTGCAGTCGTGCCTTGCATGGCGTCCGACGACCTTGAGCAAAATGTATGAAATTGCATCTGTATAATCCTACATGCAGGCCTTGTACCCGGACTTTCGATGTTCGATATATCGCCACTGTTTCGGTCCGCACTTCTTTGCAATAGAGTTGAAATTGGAACGAAAAATTCAAGTAATTGCGAATTTCGAATGTGCAGGTAGAGGCCCAGGACAGTGTGTGGGCTCGCAGTCCTGCACGTAGGACTACTGTCAATGTGCCCCATAGATGTTTTCAATTGATAATGAACTCAATAACAATTGAAATAGAATTGTAAATAGCATAAAAGAAATGAGAACACGTCAATCAAGAGACATGGATCTCTTGCACGCTATTTTCAACTCTATTTCAATAAAAATTGAGTTCACTGCTCGAACAGTTCTCCGCTATGTGTGCGCTGACGCTAAGAAGTAAAATATACAGGGTGAAATTGATATCATTAGCATCCTTTTAAATTAAGAGTCAACCCATCAAACTTAACAACTTTTACTATGGGGGCAAACCGATCGGAGCAAAAACAAAATTAGATATTGCATACATTTGAGTCTAGTACGAACTGCAGTTTAGTATGGAACAGCAGATTTTTTTTTGCTCCGGTCTGTTTGCTCCCGTGGTAAAAGTTGTTCACTTTGATGGGTAGACTCTTAGTTTAAAAGGATACTACTGATATCAATTTCACCAAACAGAAATTACACGTTCAAGGTTACACCCTTATATTTTGAATTTTGTACTAGAACAATAGATAATAAAACCAGTGATGAAGCTGAACAACATTCCTTAAGGAACAAGAAGATTTTGGGCGATTTAAGGTCCAAAAATGTTTTCCAATTTTCAACCTGTTTTTTGGGGAAAGTTGTATAGTTTCATTATCAGGAGTGCGATTTTTGAATCTCATTCGCTGAGTTCAGCAGTTGAAAATGTCAAAATTACTATGGAGAATTGGAGATACTGGATCCTGGATACTTGGATCTTTCTTCTGCTGATTTGACTTTCAAAAATCAATTCAATTCAATTCAAAATTTCAATTCAATTCAAATTCAATTCAAAATTTTTTATTCAAAATAATATCATATAGATAGCTTTTTGACGTCATTTTTTGAATCTACCACCGCTTCGGAAGGTGTTCCGTTGAGAGAAGATGCGGCCAGAAACTCTTACTCATACTCCAGGAGTGCGATTTTTGAAAGTCAAATCAGCAGAAGAAAGATGCATATCTCCAATCTCCATCCATAGTAATTTTGACATTTTCAACTGCTGAACTCAGCGAATGAGAAAAATCGCACTCCTGAATACACCCTGTACTTTTTTGGAAAGTATTCAAAAATTGTATAGTAATTAAAAAATTTTGGTGTAATGTATAATTATGTATTGTAGGCTGATTGTAGGTATATTAAACTAAAAAGTGAACAGGAAAAAATAATAAAACGAATTAATATCGAACAGCTTCATAAAATAAGTGCTTTATTGATTAAAAATTAGTAGGTAGCTATTATAGGTACATAATTTGAATAGAGTACTACATTTTACGTGTATCTGTTGAAACGTAGTAGACAAAGTGACTTTGTTTAATTTAATAATGTACCCACAAACTTATTTACAGATTTTGGTCAAAATATAAACAAACAAAAAATATTTTCTTTATTATATCGTAATTAGTATCTCTAAGGTGTTGGCTCTACTAGTTACTAAACCATCTCCAGTACTCTGCAATCAGCGCAGTTTCTTAACAGTCAATATTAGACTTTATATTTAGACCCTTATGGTTCAATTCAATGACTAATTTAATCACACCTTGTTATATTATTTTAAACCATATAACAATGAACATAAAGTTCAATTTTATAATTGCACGGATGCGCGCTGATGCATGTTACGACTCTACCCACAAGTGTGACTTCTAAAACAATTATTATCACAAAACGCCAAACTCTTTTTTCAAAATATTTAAGCGATCGAGCCACTTTTTTTAATATGCTTCATTCTCAAGCAGATTTATGATTACAATATTTTATACAAACATTCATACAACGTAGTCAAAGAAAATATACTCGTAAGTAGTTGAGTTCCATAGTTTTGTAAATATTTTCAAAGCCGGAGCAAAGGTCCAGTCTATTTCTAATCTACCATCGACCTTATTTCGATCTTGTATTAACACAATTATTATTACAACACATAGTTCGATCAAAAAGTAAAAAACTAGATACTTACAGTCTACTTTCAAAAGAAAGATTTTTTTTGTCTAAATTGAAAAGTTGTAACTTTCAGAAGATAACGCGCTCGCGGTACTAAGATCTTAGTTGCATTTTTGATTCTGCTATTTTTAGAACATTGATTGTGCAGTTATCTTGTTTTTTACATGTGATCAAAGACATAGTCACACTTGTCAACAGAGCCAACTCATAAACATAAAAAAAATCAACAAAACCTACCAGTAATTTCCAGTATCGCCTAACGTATGCCAACTAAAACCTTCTATATAATATAATGCATTAAGCATATCTATACATCTAGAGAAACCTTACTTCTGAAACGGATTCCTTTTTATTTACATATTATATACGATACAACCAAAACTATTATAATAAATATTAGAACATTATACTCTCTGTACAGTGACGTAAACATATTTTATATAATCTTAGTTCTTTTTATTAGACTTTTTATTTTTCACTTGCATTTTCTTTGCACGAAATATAGTCAAACGTGAGATTTATAATGGAAGTTATTCCTGTATTTATATTATTAGACACAGTATAGTGTATGAGGCTCGATGAAATGTAAAATTAAGTTGGTTGCGAAGGAGCATTGCACGTAGGACAGTTACTATATCTACAGGGTGTCCCAGAAATGGTGAATCAAAATGCTATGGGAGGCAGCTTGACTAATGTCCTATCCATAAAAAATATTAAAAAAAATAAAACGCACATGACCATAAAAAAAAAAGAATATCCAAAAAAACGGGAAAATCATCAAATTTTTCTAAGTTTCCAGCTCTAATTATCGCGTTTTGGGATAATTTGTAATTTTTTCTGCCAATATTAATTGTTAGAGGTTGCTTCGACTGATTGTTAACATTTTACAAAAAAAAATGTCTGCACTTAGAGCACAAACCACTTAGTTTAATTGTTTTTTCTGAACCGAAAAATTTTCTTGCTATTTTAACCAGCTGTAGTATAAAAAAAATGTATGGGACTTGTGCGGCAAACTACTTCAAAAAGTTGCCTATTTAATGACGATTTTAAAATGATACGAATCACTGAATTTACTTTACAAAATTGGGAGATATTAATTTTCTTGTGTGCTAGGGTGAAATTTGTGCAATTTATTCTTTACTTTTTAATTCATTTTCCACTTCTAATCCGTTGCTTCTAAGGTTAGAATTGGCTAAAAAAGTTGTTTCAATACCCGGTAGTAATGGCACGGTTTTTTAGAATCCCGGTTTTTCAAAATCCCGGTGTTTTAAAAACCCGATTTTTTTTAAATCCCGGTTGTTTAAAATCCCGTTTTTTTAAGAATCCCGGTTTTTTAAATTCCCGGGATTCCCAAAAAACTGGGAATTTAAAAAACCGGGATTTTAAAACACCAGGATTCCCAAAAACCGGGATTCCCAAAAAACCGGGATTTTAAAACACCGGGATTCCCAAAAAACCGGGAATTTAAAAAAAACCGGGATTCCTAAAAAAACCGGGATTTTAAACAACCGGGATTTTAAAACACCGGGATTTTGAAAAACCGGGATTCTAAAAAACCGTGCCATTACTACCGGGTATTGAAACAACTTTTTTAGCCAATTCTAACCTTAGAAGCAACGGATTAGAAGTGGAAAATGAATTAAAAAGTAAAGAATAAATTGCACAAATTTCACCCTAGCACACAAGAAAATTAATATCTCCCAATTTTGTAAAGTAAATTCAGTGATTCGTATCATTTTAAAATCGTCATTAAATAGGCAACTTTTTGAAGTAGTTTGCCGCACAAGTCCCATACTTTTTTTTTATACTACAGCTGGTTAAAATAGCAAGAAAATTTTTCGGTTCAGAAAAAACAATTAAACTAAGTGGTCTGTGCTCGAAGTGCAGACATTTTTTTTTGTAAAATGTTAACAATCAGTCGAAGCAACCTCTAACAATTAATATTGGCAGAAAAAAATTACAAATTATCCCAAAACGCGATAATTAGAGCTGGAAACTTAGAAAAATTTGATGATTTTCCCGTTTTTTTGGATATTCTTTTTTTTTTATGGTCATGTGCGTTTTATTTTTTTTAATATTTTTTATGGATAGGACATTAGTCAAGCTGCCTCCCATAGCAGTTTGATTCACCATTTCTGGGACACCCTGTATACCTACACCTAGCGCTAGCGTAAACAGATTCAAAGCCTTTTATTAAAATACTTAGATAAAGTTGAATGTTACGTGCAATGTTCCTTACTTCCTCCGTGGAACATGAACGGTAGTGCGACTTTTGAATCTCATTCGCCGAGTTCAGCAGTTGAAAATGTCAAAATTACTGTGGACATATACATCTTTCTATTGCTGATTTGACTTTCAAAAATCGCACTCCTGCATGTCTAGTATGATTTCTCTACACGCGCGCGACGCGCCTCCGCTGCATACAAAATAACCTGTTCCCGCGCTTTGCGGAGAGTGAAAGCCGCGCTTGTCGCGACCAGTAGTATGGAAAAAAGCAGAGTCGCGCGCAAATAGAGAAATCATGCTAGGGGGTCAGATGTATGATTTTTGAAAGTCAAATCAGCAGTAGACAGATGTATATCTCCACAATAATTTTGACATTTTCAACTGCTGAACTCAGCGAATGAGATTCAAAAGTCGCACTCCAGGGGTACAAGCCGAATAGATTTTACAAAACAAACTAGGCAGCCACGAAAGTCAACCTTTCGAAAAATTCTTAATTAGTTTCATACTTGCATAATTATTATTGTGTAGCCAAAATGAAATAAGGCGTATTTATCAAATTAGGCTGAGATTCAGAGACGATTTTTAAGTCACAGTTCGAACTAAGTAGGGTCGAAAATGTATGAATTTTGACATACGGGAGTTCGAACTATTACTTAAAAATCGTCTCTGAATTTCAGCCTTATATCATGTTTTGAACAGCCTACAAATTCTAAGATAGATAGAGCTATTCCTACTCTCTTTTCTTTGCAGATGATATTTTATTTAATCCTTTCCTAGTCAGAATGCACGACAAAATACCCCGCTGTGTCTACGATCAAATTAATCACAGATGATGAAAAGATAATTCCGTACTTCGCACGATAAGCCGTTGGTCCCGGCTACTATATCAGCCTAGCTAGTACGCCAACCCGCGATAGCCGTGATACAGCTATATCACGTCTTTTATCTCGTTTGTTCGCGCGCAAACGAGCGAGATAAAAGATGTGATATAGCCGTATCACGGCTATCTCGGGTTGGCGTACTAGCTAGGCTGGTGGTAATAATCGTTACATAAAAACCACAGAGGCCGTAAGGCGGTCTAAAAAAGGACACCAGCGGGGCTAGTACGCCAACCCGCTGTTATAGCGCTATCACGCTTCCGCTCTCGTTTTATTTGCGCGTGAACGAACGAGACAAAAGACGTGATATTAAGTGATATCCGTATCACGTGCAACGTGCTAGCTAGGCAGGGTTTGCTGCCCACACGATAAGGAGAATATCACAGAAGTAACTTTTATAAAATTTTGTCTATTATTAATATTATGCTTCGTGTTAAAAAAAATGTGTTTAGTTTCATAAATATAAACCTATATCGGCGTGTTCCCTTGTACCGTTCCACCCGTACAACTATAGTAAAGCGAAGTGAAGTAGTAATGAGTGGTAACAAACATATTAACAATTTAGAACTCTATATACATCATATTTGTTGACACAAGATTATTTATTATTTTACATACAAAAATTCAGATCGGCGGATGTTCACAATTCCCCAGTTCTTAGCGCGACATTATTATTGTCATAAACTCCATACGATTTGTATGATTAATGCAATATTGAGACAAGACTGGTTTATCTATCACCTCACGATAGTTCCATGTAAATTGCAACACGATTCACACTTGACGGTCAACATTGAACTTTATCATATGCAAGTAAACTCCAAAATCAAGACACAACAATTTTTTTAGAAATTTTCGGTACGAGAAATAATCACATTTCTCGTACCTACATATAAGGTCCTTCTTAATGCTGACAGTGTTTTAAGGGGATGATCAGACCATCAAACTGAACAACTTTCTATATGGCACCAACATCGAAATCGCGAAAAAACAATCAACTGTCCCATACATCGAGTAGGATTGCCCTTTTGTATCGAACAGTTTTTTCTCGCGATTTCGTTGTTGGTCCTATAGAAAAAGTTGTTTAGTTTGACGGTGTGATCATTTCCTTAAAAAAGTGTCAGCATATTGAGAAAGACCCTGTATACAGTTATTTATATACATTTTAGAAACCCAATAAAGGCATTTATTATACTTATATCACAACTAAACAGAAAAGACGTTTCTGTCACTGGCTGGTGTTGCCTTTAGTAGCAAATAAAAATTATATTCTTCATCAGATGTGAATCGTATTTCTGACCCCTAAAAAAACTAAAAATGAGCCTTAAGACATTCTGGAGGTAAACTACTAAAAATACAACTAGTATATGCGTATATTAGAGCAGGTAAGACGATCATTCACGAACACTATCGGCCCGTAACGGCCTGGCGTCATTCGGGAACATAAAAATTTATTTTTGTCTCACCCTAATTACTCGTCGACCATTCTAGCCAGGCCTAGCAAGCCGCCCTCGAAGTATCGAGATATGCCACCATCTTTGTTATTTCGCGCATGCCAAAAAGGGCGAGCGTGACTGATATCTCGTTTAATCGCTATCGTGCGTGGCATGCTAGACCATTGACTTACCAACTACTGGATCAAAAGGGTCCGAATCAAAACACATAATGAGAAACAATTACGCGCCAGTCTTCGTTTGATAGACGGACTACGCGCACGTCTGCATTCCGTGCTGCAGCGCTGTAAGAATTTGTAAAAACTATGCCAGCAAAATAAAAGTAAAATGTCATCAGTTTCAGTGTTTTTAGTAAGATTGTATTAGTAATACGTACTTTCGTTTATGTACGTTAATCTGGGACACTTTTTTCGAGAATTTTGTGTTAGACCCGTCGTCCATAACTTAGTAAGTCAATGTTTACCACGGACTAAAAGGTCAGACTCTTAAGGCAAATATTTAGTAAGTCCAGGGGATGATGAAGCTTGGTCGAAACGTGAGCAATTGTTTGCTCACGTTTCGACTATAATTCACACGTCTATAATTTATAGCGTCCTCTCTCTCACTGGCATTTAGCGTCCCGCTCTCCCCTCGCAACACAAAACCAACACTCGGACGAGCGAGCGACCAATACACTATGAGAATATTGAAAGTGCTAAGTTTATACTACAGAGGGCTGTCATTGGTGACTAGATGGCGCCACTAGCACGCTAGGTTAAGGGATCATCATCAGCCTTTATACAGTGAGATATACTCCACTGGTTGTAATCTACACTAATATTATAAAGAGGAAAGATTTGTACCTATTTTTGTATGTTTGTATGTTTGTAATGAATAGGCTCAAAAAGTACTGGGCCGATTTAAAAAATTCTTTCACCATTAGAAAGCTGCATTCACCCTGAGTAACATAGGCTATATTTATTGCTAGAAAAGATTAGACGTCCACCCGTGCGAAGCCGGGACGGGCCGCTAGTTACTAATAAAATTGGAAGGGTGTATTCAGACAATTAAACTAGACAACTTTCCCTAAGCAAGAAGGGTCGAAAAACGAGACATTTTTTTGGACCTCTTATAGAAAATTGCGGCTCAGCCGTTCGATTTTCTATGCGAGGCAGCCCCGGATCTACGATTTTTCCGACCCGGGGCAAAAACTTTACATTGGCGCCCCTCCCCTCCAAGGTGGTAGAAATAATTTTTTCCAGTGTGGCCGGGTCCAGTTTTGGTTGTTGCAAAATTATCTAAAACTTGGAGCGAGCTCGAGATTTTACGGCAATGAGATTAGCTCGTCGTAATATGATAACAATAGGCGTGACTGGATACTTCCAATACAATTTAAAAAATTAAGAGCGAGCGTAGCGAGCTCGAGACTTTACTGCAATATAAAGAGATCATTGCAATATGATCTAATATCAGGAGCGAGCGAAGCGAGCTAGAGATTTTTTTTACAATATTTTCAAGTCGTTGCAATATTTTATTTATCAAACTCTTCATTTTGGCGCCCCCTAGACCTGCCGCCCGGGGCGTGGGCCCCCGTTTGCCCCCCCCTAGATCCGTGGCTGATTGCGAGGTCCACAAAATTTTCGCATCATAACCGATGTGCTTACTTGATTTCTGCCACTCGTACCAACACGGCAACGTTGCGCGCTGTACGAAGTAATAACAACGCTGTGGCAAGCTTCACTAGGTACATTTTTGCATGTATCGTCTGGCAGTAGCTAATTAAATAGTGTGAATTTACCGTTTTCTAAGGATGTGATATATCTGTTACTAACTTAGTAATCTGTCGTAGAGATACTTAATTAGTTTAACCTCTGGAGCACGGCAAAATACAAAAAAACAGTTGGCTCTCACTATCAGCCCCGGCACACTCGTCGGCGTCCAACGGGAGTCTGACAACGTAAAAAAATCGATCAAATTCTAATACTTTTCTATACCAATTCAATATTTGTTTTGTTTTTTACGCTACCTACAATCATTTAAATTGTATAAATAAACATCAAACTCACTACATTACTGTATAAAAAGAGAAACAACGTAAAAAATAGGACACGGGAAAGCGGCGACTCGATACTAAACATTTTGTTGTAAGAATGTCAAATTCACTGTGTTTACATTTTTTTCTTTAGAGCACAGTTTGATAAATTATCCTGCGTCGGAATCAAGGAAATTGACCATTTTCAAATATAAAAATCAATTTTTGAGTCAATTAGAGTTCCATATCCGTTGATACTTGCTACCGAACCAGTGGCGCCATCTAACAATAATGTTAGCCCTCATTCATTACCCATTTCCTATTTATTTTATGAGCAAACGTTTTTATTTTAATTCGACTAAAAATTTATGTTACAAAAATATCTGTCAAAACGTCGCGATTTAGTTATTAATTAGTTAAATTATACTACGATATTGTATGGATTAAATTAAAAGGTAATAAAACCGAACACTTCAATACAGACTGACCCTATGAAACAAGATGTCCAGACAGCTTAGACCCCCGAGATTATGCATCATAAGTTACAGAATGGATCCAGCTTAAAAAGTGGCGTTTAATGATATCTAGTTATATCTCTTTCACGCTACATAAAAACGTATGCTTCCGTTCTCTTCAAATAATGACATAAAGAGTGAAGTCACTCATTTTGAGA
The DNA here is from genome assembly GCA_922987775.1 of Agonopterix subpropinquella. Lineage (NCBI taxonomy): Eukaryota > Metazoa > Arthropoda > Insecta > Lepidoptera > Depressariidae > Agonopterix > Agonopterix subpropinquella. The sequence continues at coordinate 268,168 of OV277713.1, forward strand.
TTGTACGCCAAAGATCTAGATTCTAGATCTATCTATCAAATTAATAGGTACTCTAATGGATTTTCAAATGAAAATTAGCATACATCAGACACAAACCGTACCAATCGGCATAGATGTTACGTTACTTTGAAACTTCAAATTTTTTTGAAATGTACTCAAATTCGAAAACCATTTAGAGAGAATCTGATACAAGACTGATAAAAAAATTATCAGATTTTTCAATCCATTATTACCCGAGTTGTTTGAAAAATTACAAGCTGATCGGAAAGCATCTCCTATGCGTCGGAATCTAATCAACATTTTTGACATTTCGTTATTTTTCTTTGAAATTTTCTTAATCATCTTTCCTTCCATGATGCCTAGGATTTTAATGATAAAAAAAAAATGATTCTTTCGGAGAAACGCAGTCCTTTAAAAAATTGAAATAATGAATAAACATTCATCATCATCTCAGCCGATGGACGTCCACTGCTGGACATAGGCCTCCCCCAAGGATCGCCATAACGACCGGTCCTGCGCTGCCCTCATCCAACGTATTCCCGCCGCCTTCACCAGGTCGTGGGTCCACCGTGTGAGGGGCCTACCCACGCTGCGCTTTCCGGTACGCTGTCGCCACTCGAGAACTTTTCGGCCCCACCGGCCATCAGTTCTGCGAGCAATGTGCCCCGCCCACTGCCACTTAAGTTTAGCAATTCTTTGGGCTATGTCAGTTACTCTGGTTCTTCTGCGGATCTCTTCATTTCTGATTCGATCTCGCAGGGAAACATTGACTCGAATAAACTCGAATAAACATTGTGTCGCGTAATGTTAAAAAATGTGTTTCTTATAATGAAATATTGTCCAATTTAGTGGAAAATGCTAACAAATTTTACTAAAGTATTGAAGCGACAATCGAATATCTGTCTCTATCTATGACATCGGAAGACTTATAAGAGCAAAGAGTTAGGAAATACTTTTGTTTAGTTTCTCGGACGGTTTTCACCGAGTTTCCCATCCTTGTTGTGTACAAAGGGTCAGTCTGTATACATAAGTGTTATAAATAACAAAGTGCAAGTGTGTGGTGAAGTGGAGGTAACTAAACAACGAAGGTTCCTACGTAATGTATATCAATTGTGTACTTATAACCGTAATATCGTATCTTATAGCGAACTGAGACGAGTCTGTGTGCGTGTGTATTGTGTGTGTGTTTGTGTGTGTGTGTGTGAGTCGAGTGACGTCAGTTTATCAAAGTTATTATTTGAAAACGATTATTAGTAGACTTGGCTAGTGAAGCTATAGTAACTAAGAATTTGTTTATTTGGATCACTTTCGATGTCACATTAACCTCTCGTATGCCGGGAATAGGCTTGTTTCCACTAAGAATAAATCGGATGGCTTTGAGTTTCTAATGATTAACCTTGATAATTGGTAAACAAAAAAACAACTTTTCTATTAAAATAATAAAAGATTAACAAAATTGTTGGAAAATAAAATCGACAAAATGAGGCGTTTAATCACGTGATATTAAACACCAATCAGGAAGCGTGACGTCACGCCTCGCAAAACGAGCGCGAAACGCTATGTTGTGGCTGTCATTTTCGTATAAAGTGAACAGGTTATTTCGAGTTTTCAGCAATTATTGTTAAATTTATACAGTTCGTTTTTAGTTTAATCTTGAAAGATAGGTATAATTTGCCATGGAATCAGGATTTAACAAAGCAAACAGCAGTAATTTGCCCAAAATTGACGCCGTTATGCTTGGCAAATTTTTTGCAATGGACGCCGACTTTTGTTCATCGGAATTCCGCAATGTTAAAACTTCTATGTAAGTATTATGTGAACAACACATAAAGTCTTATTTAATTAGCATTTACCAGTCAGAGAGTCGCATTTACCTACTGTGAAATGAAAATACTTACATCAAAATGATCTTCACAGAAATAAATTGTGGAATCAGTTGATAAAGTAAGCGCATCTTGCCTCTTTGCCATTTTTAACCACTTTCTTCGTATTTGTTTATTGCTTGGAACGTATATGAATAATTTGTTTGGTGTTTTTATCGTTGTACTTTTACATTGGGGCACTATACAGTATTTATAATACGAGGAATTCATTATTTATTAAAAAACACAATTGACTGTCATAAACAAACACGGCTACGGCTGTTTCGTTTGCGAGACGTGACGTCATTCAAGACGCCATGACAGTCTTGGCCTTTTTTCGCGGTCATTTCAAATTCATTTCTAAAAACTCAAAATACTAATGTAAAAGACCTATTTTTCTTAAAATAATATATTTTTGGGGTGAAATAGATGCTAAGCTATAGTTTTAAACTATTTTCAAAATTTTGTCAACTAGCCTATTACAGACACAATAGAAATTAATTGTTTTCGTAGTGCGGATCCGCGTTCCGGCATATCAAAGGTCAGTGCAAATCTTATAAGTACACCACTAATTTTTAATTACTTAAGGGTGTATTCAGACAATGAAACTATGGAACATGGGTCGAAAAACGATATTTTGATTTGGACCTCCCATACAAGAATGCGGACCAGCCAGGGGAGTGGAGGGTCTAATTTCTCTATGGGATCATTAGATCGATTTTCTATGGGAGGCCCAAATTTTTTTTTCTTTTTTCTGCTCATGTTTCTTAGCGAAAGTTGTTTATAACACCGGTATCCACACTAAAATCTCAATCAGATCTATAATGTCCTGTCTCGTCGCGAGAGAAACATCGACGTCAATCGGCCCGTGTAGCGCGTGTGTGTGTGTGTGTTGTGTGTGTGTGTGTGTGTGTGTGTTACTCGTCGTCGGTGTCGGGGTCGCTGGAGAACTCTGCGGCGGCGGCCGGCAGTCGCGGCGGGAACGGACCGCGCGTCTGTTGCCTGTCGACCGACAACATACATTATTGTATGATTATTTTTTATTTTATTTATTACAGGTTTATCAATTAGGCACATACAAAACACTTCTTATATCACGAGCAGAATTATGTGTCAATTCAATATGCGTCTAAATTATAGGTAGGCAAAGCACTATCATTTAATAATGTAAGGTGCTATTAAAGTTAAGTTATAACCCCACACTACACTGAACTGTCAAGGAAAATGACTATGGCTTACAACGCCACGAGAACAATGAAGGGCATCCACACTCTCGTTCTCGGCCTGTCTCGCCCGTTCTCGGCGAGAAAGAGCCGGCAATACATAAGATTACACGTACGTATAACCCGTTTAGATAAAGAACGAGATCCGTTTAAATTAATAAAAGTATAGGTAGTCTCGCTAATATTGTCCGAGATCCGACCGTAAAATTATGCACCTATTCCTTAGGCGAACGAAATGTAATTCTAGTGTATGTTTATACAGGGGTTAATTCAACGCCGCCAAGTTGGCTAAGAAAATCTTGCCACAAGTGCCTTTTCCATTATAATTTTTGGTATAACTTTTTCCACGTGTTTGTTAGGGAAGTGAATGAGGTGCCATCGGAAGGAGACTGGTCTAAAATACTTTAAAAACTAGGGTTGCCACCTCTCAATCTGCCGCAACTATAGGGTTGCCAGGTCCAAATATGTCATTTTTGAATCTGGCAACCCTAGTCTTGCGGCACCTCTCAATCTGCCGCAACTATAGGGTTGCCAGGTCCAAATATGTGATTTTTGAATCTGGCAACCCTAGTCTTGCGGCAGATTGAGAGGTGGCAACCCTAGTTTTTAAAGTATTTTAGACCAGTCTCCTTCCGATGGCACCTCATTCACTTCCCTAACAAACACGTGGAAAAAGTTATACCAAAAATTATAATGGAAAAGGCACTTGCGGCAAGATTTTTTTAGGCAACTTGGCGGCGTTGAATTAACCCCTGTATAAACATACACTAGAATTACATTTCGTTCGCCTAAGGAATAGGTGCATAATTTTACGGTCGGATCTCCGTCTAATAGTTCAAATGCTTGCAATCCGGCTTTAAGATAGATAAACGATGGGTGGTTCAATAATATCGTGTTCGTGGGAATTCAAGGGTCAGGGTCAATTCACGCTAAAAGAACAGTGGCACGCAGGGGCCGGAAGAATTTTTTCGGAGAAATATGTAACTTAGCATCTTATTGTTTGTGAATAAAGTTCAAATTGAGTAGCGAATTGAATAGGTAGCGTGACTCCGCGAGCACGCGACTTGTTCAAAGAGGTTGTGCTTCCACGTAGTTAACAATGGAAAAGGGAAGAAGGCGCAAGATGTCGCGCGGCTTCTCAGTCCTTCTCTTCCAGTGTGAATTGATCCTTAAACAGCGCTCATGCAAGCAGAATTCCTAGCTTATACAGGGTGAAATTGATATCATTAGCATCTTTTTATTAAACTAGACAACGATATACAATACATATAATATATAGGGTGAAATTGATATCATTAGCATCCTTTGAAAAATTGAAACTAAGAGTCTACCCATCAAATTGAACAACTTTTACTATGGGAGCAAACCGTTCGAAGCAACTAAAAAATCAGCTGTCCCATACTAAACTGCAATGCCTATTCGACTCAAATGCATGCAACAGCAGATTTTTTTTTTGCTCCGATCGGTTTGCTCCCATAGTAAAATAACCCAGTAAAATTAAGCTGAAATATATCAATCAGGAGAAGTAATTTCCGGAGTTCTAAAACTTTTTTTAAACGTTCCTTTGGTACGTAATATTGAAGAAAAAAAAAAGTCCTGGTGAAGGGGGGGTGAGCTCGAGGAAGGGGGGGGCTCTAAAGGTGACTTTTTTCAGTTTTTCGCTTATTTCTCGAAATCTGCAAGTCGTATCGAAATGTTTTGTATGGAAAAATTAAACCTGACAAAATTTCCTTCAAAACAAGTAGTATGCATTTTTGCCATAGGACTTACCCTTTGAGGGCTACGGGGCCGAGAAAGTAACAGTATTTCAAAAATTATAAAATTTGTATGGCGACCCTCATGAAAGTTGAAGATAACAACAAAATGATTTCATATTCTTAATCAGCAGCCCGGAAAACCCCCAGATACAAATTTCCAGTCGGTTCGGGGAACCCTTAAAAGCTGCATTGGCGTTTGAAATTTCCATGGCAGCCATCTTGGATATCGCAATTTTGGATTTTTTTTCACCGCCAACCAAATCTGACCAGGGTCCTCTATGACATTTGTTCGAGGTCCATAACCCTATCTGTCATAGTTTCCGCGGGTCGTTGACCTCATTCGTCAGGAGTCGACCTTCTGAGGAAGTCGAAATATTATTTTTATCGCCAGGGCATCCTTATGATGATCCCTAAAATTTTACCAAAGGAACGTTTAAAAAAAGTTCCAAAACTCCGGAAATTATTTCTTCTGATTTATCTAATTTTACTGGGTTAAAAGTTGTTCAGTTGGATGGGTAGATGCTAATGATATCAATTTTACCCTGTAGAGGGGAGAGACTGAATGATGTGTCTAGTGCGCCTTGGGAATGGCGGTTCAGTAGCAGATTGCCACCAGACACAGACGTGACGTCACAACTAGGATACGTACGCGAGGCGTCGGTAGTGGTTCAGCCACTCCTCGAGCATCTGCGCGACGAGTAGTGGTCGCTGGTGTATGCTCTGTCTGGCCGCGAGCTGCGTGCCGCCCGACACGCAGGCGGACAGCCAGCCCCGCACCACACCCTCCGCGTCCGACATCTGCGACCACAACCACACAACACCACTATACTATACTATACACGCGTCTGAAACTGTCAAACGAGCCACACAGTGGACTAGAGTCGCCGCTAGCTGCCGCTTCATGCTAAATAACCTAGTTGAACGAAAAATGTCAATATATGACTTTGAATTGAATTGAACTTAAGATACGGGACAGTCTGACCGAGAACGTCACCAAGTGTACTCGGTGCCTGAATTAACACAACCTGCGTTATTTTAGTTGAGCTATGTAGTTTCTTACCGATTTCTTCTTCGCGATTTTGCTAGCGAAACGGTTGTAAATGTTAAGTCAGTGAAAAAATAAAATGACAGCAATCATCACAGCCTAAGTACGGACCACTGTAGGGCACAGACCTACCTTCGGGATATATGGGCGTTAGTCCACCACGCTTGTCCAATTGGTAGACTTCACATACGCATTCGAATTTCTTTCTTTAGCGTATGCAGGTTTCCTCGCGATGTTTTCCTTCACCGTTTAATTTGACACGTAGAAAAAGAAGGTACTAGAAGGAAGCACGTGTCTTGTCATATTCACTCAATAAGAGATGCACATATCAAATTCGCTCTAGTTAGAAAAGGAGATCGCTACCTTATTGCTGTCCTTATCAGCGTAACCACTTTTTTATACTGACTCCACCTGACTCCGACATGTCACTTCATATAAATTGTATAGGATTTTATAACTATCGCTATCTCATACCCGGATACACTGACATTCCGTCTACAAGAGTAAGCGCAAAATTCTTCGTCTATGGTTTGACAGCAATCGCATCTATGCGAATTCGAACCTAAACCTCAAGATTGCGTTTTGCAGGGTTGCTATGGAAACGCAATCTTGAGGAAATAATATAGATATTGGAGGTATTGTGAATTAGGAGCTAGAAGCTAGGAGATAGCACGTACCTCGTCGCAGGTGAGGAAGTGCACGGGCAGCAGCTTGCCCTCGCAGTCAGTGAGCGGCAGGAACGTCTCCTCGTTCTCCTCCTGCTGCTCCCTGCAAACATTCAACATTCACGCTTTTAACAATATGCACAAAGCACACGGTGAGTTTGTAACGAGCGGATATGCCCGTCACAACCACAGCGACACGGCGGAGTGAGGAGGCGCGCGGGGCGGGAGACGACCGAGAAGACCCGGCGCAGCCGCCAGTGACGTCAGCGGACAATGCAGCCGAGCCGCGCTGTAAAAAGGCTTCCAGCGGCTAAACAATTACCCCGATTCGGACTATGCCACGACTTAACTAAATTTATTCCTGTCACTTTCTAAAATAAGATTAAGAAAAGAGACAGAAAACCAACAGCTGACTTTAGTGCTGTCAAAGTGACGTTACACGCCCAAAAACGCCTTAAATAAGATGGCGTACATTATGATGGCATCTTATTTTGGGCGTGTAACGTCACTTTGACAGCACTAAAGTCAGCTGTTGGTTTTCTGTCTCTTTTCTTAATCTTATTTTAGAAAGTGACAGAAATAAATTTAGTTAAGTTAAGTCGTGGCACAGTCCGAATCGGGGCCAATATGATTCGCTGCTAAGTTGCGCAACTCCCTAATAAAAATGGTTATATGAAACCTAAACTATTATAAAACTGTAACAGACGCGTATCTGTACATTAAAGATATTTACAAAAAAAAAGTTACGATGTGGTTTTTAGGTGTCCCTGATTCCAAATCACCAATTATTGGAATTTTTGTCTGTCTGTTTGTTTATTTGTGTGTTTGTTTGTTTGTTTGAACGAGTATCATGCAAAAACTACTGAACCGATTTTGATAAAACTTTTTTTATTTGATAGCTTATGATCTGACTTAAAATCTGGTAGGTATATAATTTGTGCGGACAAAGTCGCGAGTTAACTCTAGTTATTAATATAATTCCATACTATTTCCTTTTTATGATAGCACACGTTTTATGAATTCTAAATATCGATCACAAACAGTTTTTAGTGTCCGTATAGTTAGCAGCCTCACCAGCTCATTCGAAGGTTTTGACTAAGCCACGATTTAGTGCCCAATTAGTGCAATTTGGTGCCCAAAGCACAGATTTGGTGCTCATGTAGTTTAAAAGATATTTGGGTACCTTACTGAGGCTGCTAGATAGACGTCAAGCTAGCAGTTGCATTTTGAAATACTGTTTGTATCGATGTGATTTATATGTCACGATTTAGTGCTCATTTAGTGATTCCTATATCCAAAATTTCATTAATATTGATCCAATACAAGCCGAGATATGATAGTACATTGTTGAGGCTGCTAACTAGACGTTTATTCCAACGATGATTCTAATGAAACGGATGCACATTTGAAACAGATAAATACATAGCGATTTAGTGCTCGATTTGGTGACTCTTATGATATTTATGAAAAGTAGAATTTTCTTTCCTATTTCCCAAAATAATTACGTAAACTTCTACATACTAATCGTAAATTAGGTCTGACGAAACCGTTGATCAAATTTAGACTTTATTCAACTGTGATAGGGTTTAAAATTGTTTTTAATTTTATGGTTAGTACTGCCAAGCAAAAAAGTTAAATGACATTTAATTTTTATAACAGTGACAATACTCACTTTCTTATGTATGTATTGAGTGACTCAATTTGAGTCCAGGAGTGCGATTTTTGAATCTCATTCGCTGAGTTTAGCAGTTGAAAATTTCAAAATTACTGTGGAGATATGCATTTTTCTACTGCTGATTTGACTTTCAAAAATCATACTTTAGGATTGCGATTTTTGAAAGTCAAATCAGCAGTAGAAAGATGCTTATCTCCATAGTAATTTTGACATTTTCAACTGCTGAACTCAGCGAATGAGATTCAAAAATGAGGCTGCTAGATAGACGTCAAGCTAGCAGTCGCATTTTGAAATACTGTTTGTATCGATGTGATTTATATGTCACGATTTAGTGCTCATTTACTGATTCCTATATCCAAAATTTCATTAATATTGATCCAATACAAGCCGAGATATGATAGTACATTGTTGAGGCGGCTAACTAGACGTTTCTTCCAACGATGATTCCAATGAAACGGATGCACATTTGAAACAGATAAATACATAGCGATTTAGTGCTCGATTTGGTGACTCTTATGATATTTATGAAAAGTAGAATTTTCTTTCCTATTTCCCAAAAAAATTACGTAAACTTCTACATACTAATCGTAATTTAGGTCTGACGAAACCGTTGATCAAATTTAGACTTTATTCAACTGTGATAGGGTTTAAAATTGTTTTTAATTTTATGGTTAGTACTGCCAAGCAAAAAAGTTAAATGACATTAAATTTTTATAACAGTGACAATACTCACTCTCTTATGTATGTATTGAGTGACTCAATTTGAGTCCAGGAGTGCGATTTTTGAATCTCATTAGCTGAGTTTAGCAGTTGAAAATGTCAAAATTACTGTGGAGATATGCATTTTTCTACTGCTGATTTGACTTTCAAAAATCATACTTCAGGAGTGCGATTTTTGAAAGTCAAATCAGCAGTAGAAAGATGCTTATCTCCATAGTAATTTTGACATTTTCAACTGCTGAACTCAGCGAATGAGATTCAAAAATCGCACTCCAGGAGTCGATTATTCTTCTCTACTATTTGACTATTACTGTATTAATTGACTAGCCCCAAATCATTTGTGTCAAGCTTGTGTCAAGTAATGAGGATTTTTGCCGACAGATAAGGTAATTTTTGCAAACTACGTCCTTATTTTACTTTACGATTACAATTACCCTCCTTCTAGCGCAGTCGGGTAAAAACTGAATGTTTATTAGAAAAACTAAATGAAACTAGGAGAATAATGAACAGATTTATTATAAGTGAATAAATCACACACAGATTTGATTTTTCTTATTGAAATGCCCTGCCAATAACTGCCTCTCTGTGGTCTAATGGTTAAGAGCACCGGGCTCTCGACACGGAGGTTTACACGAAATTACCAAAAACTAGGTACCAGAAGAAACAAAAATTTCCAAAATCTACAAAAATTTTTCATTTCAGACAATCAGGTGACTCAGCCTGCAATTTCCTAATCAACTAGGGAAAAATGCACAAAGTGACATATCACTAGGTGTCCCCTGTGGTAATCGAACCCACGACCTCCGTGTCGAAAGCCCAATATTCTTAACCATTAGACCACGGAGGCAGTTAGTTAATTTATAGTATAAATAATACAATGTGGAACTGTAGACGAGGATAAGAAGTTATAACTTATAATGCACTAATTTGTATCAAGCAATTAGTTCTTCATTGTATGTAATAAAAAGACACGTTTTCGCATCTCCGTAACTCACGTAAATAATCCGCCAGCCCCGCCATCTCTCGGTATAACTATGAACTACTTGCGCGAGCGCAAGCGCTAGCTCATGGTAGTAGTTCCGAGAAATGAAAATTTTTGTGCACGGTTGTACCGAAAATCGTTGTATGTAGAAGTTTACGTAATTATTTTGGGAAATAGGAAAGAAAATTCTACTTTTCATAAATATCATAAGAGTCACCAAATCGAGCACTAAATCGCTATGTATTTATCTGTTTCAAATGTGCATCCGTTTCATTAGAATCATCGTTGGAATAAACGTCTAGTTAGCAGCCTCAACAATGTACTATCATATCTCGGCTTGTATTGGATCAATATTAATGAAATTTTGGATATAGGAATCACTAAATGAGCACTAAATCGTGACATATAAATCACATCGATACAAACAGTATTTCAAAATGCGACTGCTAGCTTGACGTCTATCTAGCAGCCTCAGTAAGGTACCCAAATATCTTTTAAACTACATGAGCACCAAATCTGTGTTTTGGGCACCAAATTGCACTAATTGGGCACTAAATCGTGGCTTAGTCAAAACCTTCGAATGAGCTGGTGAGGCTGCTAACTATACGGACACAGTTTTTAGTATGGAACTCCCGTCTCTTAAAACGTACCTATTTATAGTGAGTCATTTTATATCTACAATATTACTATTGTTATAATTATCAAACAAACATTTCTTTACTTTTATTTTTAGGTGTATGTAACACCTAAAAATAAAAGTAAAGAAATGTTTGTTTGATAATTATAACAATAGTAATATTGTAGATATAAAATGTTGTTGGTTCTTGACCACCCCGCAAGGGATGATGGTCGTGAGTATGTATGTATGTTCTCATGTATTAATCTAAAATGAAAGAGTGTCAGTCAAACTACACCTAAAGCAAACAACATTAATTCCCAGGAATGTAAAATATAGAAAAAAAAAAGGTAATAATAATAAATGTAAGTGTAGTGTATCGCTCGCATGTACAAACTGTTTATATAAAATTGTAACTAAGAGCGTATCGCCAACAAACTGTTCTGCAGTTTGGCGAATTTGTATTTTAATTATAGCAGTTTTAAGAATGAAGTTAAATAAATAAAAAAAAAAGATTCTCTTGGATTTGCTGGATAAACTAATTCTATAGAGTAAGTGCGCGCGGCTTGAAGGAATCGAGCAGTGCGCGCTTCAAATATTTGACTTATTGAATAGACCCAATGGGCACGAGAACTGAGAAATAACCTCAAGTCTATTCGAGACAGAGCGAGCGGAGACTTGGCGAAGAATTTATAACACAGTAAAATAGGGTCTTTCTAAATATACTGACGGTTTCTTAAGGGAATCATCGTACAATCAAACTGAACAACTTTCTCTGAGACCAACATCGTAATCTAGTTTTTTTCTCAGGATTTCATGTTGGTTCCGTGGAGAAAGTGGTTCAGTTTGATGGTCTGATTATCCCCGAAGGACCCTGAGTGCAGTATACAGACCGACAAATGTACGTGTGTCGCAGCGAGTAGGGCTCGATGGGCACGAGGGCAGAGAAGTGCCCTCGCGTGTACCCGAGGCAGAGCGGAGACTTGGAGCAGAACTCCGCGTCCCACAGTAGCGGCAGGTAGATCCCTGTAAACACATAATATTACTTGTTTATCAATGTAGTCGGCACACACTACAGGGTGAAATTGATATCATTAGCATCCTTTTAAACTAAGAGTCTACCCATCAAACTGAATAACTTTTACTATGGGAGCAAACCGATCGGAGCAACTAAAAAATCTGCTGTTGCATACATTTGAGACGAGTAGGCGTTGCAGTTTAGTATGGAACAGGTGATTTTTTAGTTGCTCCGATCGGTTTCCTCTCATAGTAAAAGTTGTTCAATTTG